>CAWUFW010021132.1:0-129729 GCA_963921515.1 Calotriton arnoldi
TGCTGCCACGAACACCCCTCTCCTCATCTTCGCCACACTTAGAATGGCGAAGATGATAGTGAAGCGATTAAATTACGGGAATGCCCTGTATATCGGCCTCCCGGACAAATTGTTGGCCAGATTACAGGTTATCTTGAACGATGCGGCTAGACTTATTTTTAGACTTCCAAGGAAGGCCCACGCCTCCTCCCTCCTACGTCAGGTGCACTGGCTCCCGGTCAGACAGAGAATCAAGTTTAAGGGCCTTTGTATTGCTCACAAAGCCATTTATGGCCAAGCCCCAATGTACATAAAACACCGCCTAGGCAACTACACACCGAGCAGGGTGCTCCGCTCCTCGGATGCCGGTTTGTTGACCTGCCTCTGCTTTAGCTTGACCTCTAAAGGAGGAAGAGCTTTTTCAAACTCTATTCCTCCACTTTGGAACAAGCTGCCGGAAAATCTGCGCAAGGACCACGCCCTTTTGCCTTTTAGGAAGAAGCTAAAAACAGTTCTCTTTGCGGAAGTCTGGGGCTGAACCTAATTTATAACATCTCAGGCTCTGGGGTAGAGCTCTCTCTCACAGCGCTTAGAGACCTGACGGTGATAATGCGCTCTACAAATGTCAGTTACAATTACAATTACAATTACAGCTCGAATTGCTGAACGGAATTACACCAAATTTGGCAAAAAGGTAGTGGTTAGTTCAGAAAGTGTCCTTTTTTTTAAATGGTGTAAATCCGTTCAGTACTTGGTGAGAAATTCCAAAAATAAAAGTTTCGATATTTATAGCCGCGGTGGATTCGCGAACCCTGACCCCGACCACGAGCTTCACCGTGATTGGCTGCCAACACTCCAAACCAGGAAGTGTTGGCAGCCATCTTGTGACTCGGTAGACCCGAGTCACAAGAAAACAGTAAAACAAAGTCAAAAAAAAAGAAAAGGGGGCAGAGTAGAAACACCCTGACCCCCTAGGCCTGCTCAGGGTGTCCCACAAGGACCCCCAGGGCCAAAAAAAGCATTTAAAAAAAAAAAAAATGTCCGAATTCGCGCTGGCTGTGCGAATCCGGATGAAAAATTAAATAAAAAACGTATTCAAAAAGTCCCCGGAAGGCCAGGTCCCGGGGGCACTTATAAATAATGTTGCGGGGGCCCGCATGGACCCCCGCAGCCCCGGGACCACCACCTCCCCCGGGCTTATTAAAATAAATGCGGGGGGCACATAGCCCCCCCGTAGCCCCGGGGACCACCACCTCCCCGGGGCTATCTAAAGAAATGCATGGGCCCTCCCACGCTGCTCTGGGGACCGCCACCTCCGCAGAGCATTTATGATAATTGGGGTGGGCCCCGCGGCCCCCCCGAGCCCCGGGGTCCGCCACCTCCCCAGGGCTAAATAAATCATTAGTGTGGGGGGGTCAAGCCCCCCCACACTTCCCCAGGGACCACCACCTCCCCGGGGCTTTGAAATGCAGGGAGGGGGGCCACACAGCCCCCCTCCTGGAGCCCTTGATGGCCCTGGGGACCACCACCCCCCAGGGCCGGCTCCTGCAGTGTCCTGGGGTGCCCACCTGGGACACTGCTGTTTGCTATGACAGGGTGGGAGCCGTGCGGCTCCAGCCCTGTCATAGCAAACTTACTTTGGATTTTAGAAGCGACAGCAGGGAAACATGCTCTCTCTTCCATAATTCAAAGCTGATTACTTTTCCACACGGGGAGCTGCATGTCAGCAGCTCCACATGTGAAAAAGCAATGCCGGCTGCCGCAGGAGGCGGGGAGCCGGCGGGACCGTGGGGGCATTGGGCCTGCTCCCACGGTCCCCAACGGTGAGGCCAGGCCCCAGGGGATGGGGTCCCCGGGGCCAGAAGTGGCCTGGGAGGGGGCCACGCGGCCCCCCTCCCCAAATAAAAAATAAAATAAATAAAAGCCGGCCCTGGGGGATGGGGTCCCCAGGGCAAATAGAGGCCTCAGGAGGGGGGCCACACAGCCCCCCTCCTTTAAAAACATATATGTGGCCATGCCCTGGGGGGTGGGGTCCCCAGGGCCGGAATTGGCCACAGGAGGGGGACCCAAGCAGACCCCGTCCCGTTTACATTTAAAAAAAAAAAAAGGGTCAGGCCCTGGGGAATGGGGTCCCCATGGCCCAAAAAAGGCAAGAGAAGGGGGGCCACACAGCCCCCCTTCTTACATTTTTTTAAAAAAAGACGGCATCTCAGCTAGGCCCCGCCCCCTCCCTGCAGCATTCAGCAAATGCGCCCCCCTGGCGCGTTGTAAGTTGGGAAATTAATTCCCCTTGAATACTGAGGGTCCCTGGGGGCAAACTAGCTCACCAGGTACCTTCAGTATGCGCCAGGGAGCTGCATTACAGAGAGGTGTTCAGAGGCCACGCCACTTTTTACACCTCTCTGCAACGCAGCTCTCTGGCGCTTACTGGCGGTACCTGGTGGGCTAGTTGGCCCTCAGGGACCCTCAGGACTCAAGGGGAATTAATCCCCCAATTTATAACGCTCCAGGGGGCGCGTTTGCACAGTGGTGCAGGGAGGGAGCGTGGCCTGATGTGACAACTGTGCAAACGCACCCTGTGGCGTGTTTTAATTTGGGGGATTAAGTCCCCTTGAATCCCGATGGTCCCTGGGGGCCAAATAGCCCACCAGGTACCTCCAGTAAGTGCCAGGGAGCTGCGTTGCAGAGAGGTGGTCCAAGGCTACGCCCCCTTTTTACACCACTCTGCAACGCAGCTCTGTGGCGCTTACTGGAGGTAGCTGGTGGGCTAGTTGGCCCCCAGGGACCCTTAGGACTCAAGGGGACTTAATCCCCCAATTTACAATGCACCAGAGGGTGCATTTGCACAGTGGTGCAGGGAGGGGGCGTGGCCCGATGTGACAAGTGTGCAAACGCACCCTGTGGTGCGTTTTAAGTTGGGGAAATAAGTCCCCTTGAATCTTGAGGGTCCCTGGGGGCCAACTAGCCCACGAGGTACATCCAGTAAGTGCCACAGAGTTATAGTTAGTTCAGCTAACTATAACTCGCGCCCCCGCAATGCACTGCTGATGACGTCACATATTTCATCATTCATGACATGGTCAGTGACATCACTGATGATGACATCACTGATGACATCTCAAATTACATCACTGATGACATCACTGATGACATCATCCACGTCAAAATCTGATGCACCTCCTCACACTCTAATATAGCCTTTGATACACCCACTGTAAAATACAGACTACCATTCTCGAAACCATCAACACACCAATACCAGTTACTACATACGCACTCACTGATTTCTAGGTCTACACACACATCCACTCATTCACCCAGACAATCACTCATACATACAGTCAATCATCAATACAACACTATCATATGCACTCATACACCTATACAGACACTCACACACCGCCACTCATCCATGGAGCTACTCACATACCTAGTCAGTCATGCAAAGAATCAATCACACTCCCATTTCCTCACCTATACAGTTATACACACACCACCTCACCTATTCAAACATATACTAACACATACTTACTCTCTTATACAATCACTGATACAAGTACACACTCATCCATACAGCCACTCTCACAATCACTGACTCTCAGATATAGTCATTTATATACTCGAACTCTCACATACACTGCCTTTTACATATGTAGTTACTTGGACATGTATACTGAGACATCCAATCTCTCACCAACACACCAATACACACACTCATCCGCCCATACAGTTATTTCCACATGTACTCTTGAACCCATACACCCAGTGAATCAACCACTCACACATCTATGCACAGAGTCACAAACCTCCCACCCACCCACACACACACTCAGTCTCCCATACAAATACTCAGGCAACCAATCAATAACCCATATAGACACTCATGTAGCTACTGACCAACACATGCAGCAGCTTACACAACAACAGACATACTGATACACACATTCAGACAGTTTAGTGACTAACCCATGCATTCATTAAGACACATTTAATCACTCACTTATACAGTCAGTCATGCACCTACTAAATCCTTCATCCAGATACTTATACACCCTCTCATTCTTCAACACACCTAGGCATATATATAAAACATATTTAAACTTTACAGAAACACACAGTCACTGGATGATGTCATTTGAGATGTCATCAGTGATGTCATCAGTGATGTCACTGATCATGTCATGAATGATGTAATATGTGACGTCATCAGCAGTGCATTACGGGCGCAAGTTATAGTTAGCTGAACTAACTATAACGGGGGAATTTCTATGGTTTTGTACGAGTGAACTGTCCAACTAACTATAACGTCCCTGAAACCTATGGTTTTTTCAGTGAATTTCTAAGGTTTTTAAATGCTAATTTCTAACTATAACGTGCCTGAAACCTATGGTTTTTTCAGTGAATATATATATATATGTGATGAAGGCCACTGCGTTGGCCGAAACGCGTAATGACCGCTTTGCACCGCTAATATTTGAAAAATAAAAAACGAAATCTTGACAAGCAGAATCAGCGTATTGGAGTGTCCGTTTCTCGTTGTGGTGCCTGCATGCATCAATGAGCGTTAACTGATATATATATATATATATATATATATTTATATATATATATATTTCATTTTACAGAAATGAGATAAATAGCACAGACAGCTTTACAATGAACCAAAATGTAAAGTGAAGTGCAAAGATTTACCGACTGGAAGATGACTCTGAAAAGGTCCTTAAGGATGAGAGAAGCAGAGTCCCATGACAGTCACCTGTCAGCAATGTATAGCTGTACCTTCCCTTTTCACACCTGATGTTCATAAACGCAATTTTCACCAAATGTACTTCAAAATCAATATATTGAGGCCCAAGTTGGCTTGACTCCTCTTTTCCAGAATCCCAGAAGCCACTAGAGGTCCGAGATTGGACTGGAGATGTTCCCCTGGTTTCCAATCCTCAAAGTTTACTAGAGGATTCAAGCTTGTGATGTTTTCTTCCCCCTGTCTGCTGTAAACAGGAGAGATGCAAACTCTGCGAACCTAGTGACATCCAAATTGTGGCACCAGCACTCTTGGGCCCTAGCAGGGTGAGTACTAGGCCAAAATGAGTAAAGAAGAGGGCCCTCATTGTGACCCTACTGATCTAAAAGTGGGCGTTAGGTATTATGGAATCACACATCAACATCTCCCAGTGGTTGAAGAGTTAGCAACATCCAAGGAGAGGGTGAATGAATGCTACTGTATGATAGCTGCTCCTGGAGGCCGTTTCAAGACCAGCAAAGCCTGCACTTAGAGCGGCCAATGTCACTACACTGACCATGCCTATTGAAAGGAACAAAAATATAAGCAAGAAAGATATATTTGACTTTTTCTCTCCCACAGTGCCCTTGGGGCAGAGGGATATGTTGGAATCAGCCATTGAGGCTGATGCTGGGAAGTCTAGAAATAATCACTAATTCTGGAAACGCTAAGAGACCTGTGATGAATCACATCAGATATCAAGTAGAAGCCAACCACCATAGAAATGGCATCGGCCTCATTGACCATCAGCTGCACTAAACAGAGGGCACAGTACAGGATAACACTACAAGGATTGGCAACATGGAGGCTTCGGTGATAGTGCTGCAGGTTCATAACAAGAAGCTCAGGGGATTCAAGGACTGCACCGTTCCAGTTCTCATTGGCATAGAGTCACAAAGTGAATGTCTGGAATATCAGATCAGTGCAGCCAACATCTGCCTTCTGTGAGTTCTGAGGAATCTAGCTGGTATGGAAACTATAACAACTAGAATCAAGAGGGTTTGAATTTCAGAGGGCCTTCCTGCAGAGGATGGCCCTAGAACTACAGTAAGGAAGGTGTACAAACTCTCCACAAACAGAATGAGAGGCACTAAGAAATCCAGTGTTGTTGATGGGGTTCTGCTTTCTTTTGCCTGCCCCTCCTCTCCCCTATGCTTCCCCCTCTACTCTGTCTCAGTTATGATGGGAGGTGGGTCAGAGTCAGAAAACAGTGGGAGAACTCAAATATATTATTGCAGTTTCATATAGTGCTTAGCTGCCCATAGGGTTTCTCAGAGCTTAGGAGGATAGCTAAACAGCTACAGGCGTGATACTGGAATTAGCCAGGTGTAAGCTCATCGGCATAAAGTGGAGGATTAAAATAACCAGGTTTTTAACTTCCTGTGGAAGGCCAGTAGGGAGTTAGAGTGTTCTAGGGATTCCAGGAGAGCGTTCCACAATTTGGGACCGCGTGCCGAGAAGGAGCAGCCGCCCATCCGGATTCGATTTACTCTAGGAACTGTAAAAAGAGAACGATTGTGGGGCATAGGGTGCTGGAAGGATGGTTGGGGGGTGACAAGGTTTTGCAGAGACAGGTCCTGAGCGCACATGGATTTTATACATATAGCACAGTACCTTAAACTCAATGGGCTTATCCACTGTGAGCCAGTGCAGGTCATGAAGAAGGCCAGAAATGGACATGCATTTAGGGAGCGGGAACAAGAGTCTGGAAGCCGGAAGATTTCCAAGTGAAGGAGGCCAATGTTGGGGCCCCCAAAGCTGGGGGTTCTGCCTAGTACCATTGCCTTGGTCTTGTCACCATTCAACTTTAGGGAGTTTAAGTGTATCCAAGTGGAGGCAAGGCAGAGTTCAGATCTGCTGAGGAGGCATCCTGCACAAACTATAATGAGAAGATAATCTGGGTGTCGTCTGCGTATGAAAAAAGAGTGAGGCCTCAGCTTTCAACTGGGTTCGCGAGAGGGCAGACATAGATAGTAAAAAGCATAGGGCTTACCAGGTAGGTCGCTCCCCCGCCACACAGCTCCGCCTGTGGTGTCCTGCCCGCCGCTGCTGCTGGTAAGCTCGCCCTCTGCTTGTTGGCCTCGGTGCCCGCTTTTGTCTGTTTTTCCCTCACTGCCCCGATTCACTGTATCGTGTCCTTTTTCCTTCTGTACCCTCGCTGCCCCCATTGCTGTGTGCCGTTTTTTCTCTGCTCCCCTCGCTGACCCCACTGTATTGCGTCCTTTTTTCCTTCTGTACCCTCGCTGCCCCCATTGCTGTGTGCCCGTTTTTTCTCTGCTCCCCTCGCTGACCCCACTGTATTGCGTCCTTTTTTCCTTCTGTACCCTCGCTGCCCCCATTGCTGTGTGCCCGTTTTTTCTCTGCTCCCCTCGCTGACCCCACTGTATTGCGTCCTTTTTTCCTTCTGTACCCTCGCTGCCCCCATTGCTGTGTGCCCGTTTTTCTCTGCTCCCCTCGCTGACCCCACTGTATTGCGTCCTTTTTTCCTTCTGTACCCTCGCTGCCCCCATTGCTGTGTGCCGTTTTTTCGCTGCTCCCCTCGCTGCCCCCACTGTATTGCGTCCTTTTTTCCTTCTGTACCCTCGCTACCCCCATTGCTGTGTGCCCGTTTTTTCTCTGCTCCCCTCGCTGACCCCACTGTATTGCGTCCTTTTTTCCTTCTGTACCCTCGCTGCCCCCATTGCTGTGTGCCCGTTTTTTCTCTGCTCCCCTCGCTGCCCCCACTGTATTGTGTCCATCTTTCCTTCTGTACCCTTGCTGCCTCTCTCCAATCCCGCCGCTGTGTCCCCTACGGCCCCGCCCCCCTGACTGCCCATTCGCTGACCCTGCCTCTCAGCTGCTCCTCCCTCCCACCTCCCCATATATGGCGGCCGCTGCGCGGTGAGGAGAGCGACCCTTGACCTTACCAGGTAGGTCGCTCCCCCCGCCACACAGCTCCGCCTGTGGTGTCCTGCCCGCCGCTGCTGCTGGTAAGCTCGCCCTCTGCTTGTTGGCCTCGGTGCCCGCTTTTGTCTGTTTTTCCCTCACTGCCCCGATTCACTGTATCGTGTCCTTTTTCCTTCTGTACCCTCGCTGCCCCCATTGCTGTGTGCCGTTTTTTCTCTGCTCCCCTCGCTGACCCCACTGTATTGCGTCCTTTTTTCCTTCTGTACCCTCGCTGCCTCCATTGCTGTGTGCCCGTTTTTTCTCTGCTCCCCTCGCTGACCCCACTGTATTGCGTCCTTTTTTCCTTCTGTACCCTCGCTGCCCCCATTGCTGTGTGCCCGTTTTTTCTCTGCTCCCCTCGCTGACCCCACTGTATTGCGTCCTTTTTTCCTTCTGTACCCTCGCTGCCCCCATTGCTGTGTGCCTGTTTTTTCTCTGCTCCCCTCGCTGACCCCACTGTATTGCGTCCTTTTTTCCTTCTGTACCCTCGCTGCCCCCATTGCTGTGTGCCGTTTTTTCTCTGCTCCCCTCGCTGACCCCACTGTATTGCGTCCTTTTTCCTTCTGTACCCTCGCTGCCCCCATTGCTGTGTGCCCGTTTTTTCTCTGCTCCCCTCGCTGCCCCCACTGTACTGCGTCCATCTTTCCTTCTGTACCCTCGCTGCCTCTCTCCAATCCCGCCGCTGTGTCCCCTACGGCCCCGCCCCCCTGACTGCCCATTCGCTGACCCTGCCTCCCAGCTGCTCCTCCCTCCCACCTCCCCATATATGGCGGCCGCTGCGCGGTGAGGAGAGCGACCCTTGACCTTACCAGGTAGGTCGCTCCCCCGCCACACAGCTCCGCCTGTGGTGTCCTGCCCGCCGCTGCTGCTGGTAAGCTCGCCCTCTGCTTGTTGGCCTCGGTGACCGCTTTTGTCTGTTTTTCCCTCACTGCCCCGATTCACTGTATCGTGTCCTTTTTCCTTCTGTACCCTCGCTGCCCCCATTGCTGTGTGCCGTTTTTCTCTGCTCCCTCGCTGACCCCACTGTATTGCGTCCTTTTTTCCTTATGTACCCTCGCTGCCCCCATTGCTGTGTGCCCGTTTTTTCTCTGCTCCCCTCGCTGACCCCACTGTATTGCGTCCTTTTTTCCTTCTGTACCCTCGCTGCCCCCATTGCTGTGTGCCCGTTTTTCTCTGCTCCCTCGCTGACCCCACTGTATTGCGTCCTTTTTCCTTCTGTACCCTCGCTGCCCCCATTGCTGTGTGCCGTTTTTCTCTGCTCCCTCGCTGCCCCCACTGTATTGCGTCCTTTTTTCCTTCTGTACCCTCGCTGCCCCCATTGCTGTGTGCCCGTTTTTCTCTGCTCCCCTCGCTGACCCCACTGTATTGCGTCCTTTTTTCCTTCTGTACCCTCGCTGCCCCCATTGCTGTGTGCCCGTTTTTCTCTGCTCCCTCGCTGCCCCCACTGTATTGTGTCCATCTTTCCTTCTGTACCCTTGCTGCCTCTCTCCAATCCCGCTGCTGTGTCCCCTACGGCCCCGCCCCCCTGACTGCCCATTCGCTGACCCTGCCTCCCAGCTGCTCCTCCCTCCCACCTCCCCATATATGGCGGCCGCTGTGCGGTGAGGAGAGCGACCCTTGACCTTACCAGGTAGGTCGCTCCCCCGCCACACAGCTCCGCCTGTGGTGTCCTGCCCGCCGCTGCTGCTGGTAAGCTCGCCCTCTGCTTGTTGGCCTCGGTGCCCGCTTTTGTCTGTTTTTCCCTCACTGCCCCGATTCACTGTATCGTGTCCTTTTTCCTTCTGTACCCTCGCTGCCCCCATTGCTGTGTGCTGTTTTTTCTCTGCTCCCCTTGCTGACCCCACTGTATTGCGTCCTTTTTTCCTTCTGTACCCTCGCTGCCCCCATTGCTGTGTGCCCGTTTTTTCTCTGCTCCCCTCGCTGACCCCACTGTATTGCGTCCTTTTTTCCTTCTGTACCCTCGCTGCCCCCATTGCTGTGTGCCCGTTTTTTTCTCTGCTCCCCTCGCTGACCCCACTGTATTGCGTCCTTTTTTCCTTCTGTACCCTCGCTGCCCCCATTGCTGTGTGCCCGTTTTTTCTCTGCTCCCCTCGCTGACCCCACTGTATTGCGTCCTTTTTTCCTTCTGTACCCTCGCTGCCCCCATTGCTGTGTGCCGTTTTTCTCTGCTCCCTCGCTGACCCCACTGTATTGCGTCCTTTTTTCCTTCTGTACCCTCGCTGCCCCCATTGCTGTGTGCCCGTTTTTCTCTGCTCCCCTCGCTGCCCCCACTGTATTGCGTCCATCTTTCCTTCTGTACCCTCGCTGCCTCTCTCCAATCCCGCCGCTGTGTCCCCTACGGCCCCGCCCCCTGACTGCCCATTCGCTGACCCTGCCTCCCAGCTGCTCCCTCCCTCCCACCTCCCATATATGGTGGCCGCTGCGCGGTGAGGAGAGCGACCCTTGACCTTACCAGGTAGGTCGCTCCCCCGCCACACAGCTCCGCCTGTGGTGTCCTGCCCGCCGCTGCTGCTGGTAAGCTCGCCCTCTGCTTGTTGGCCTCGGTGCCCGCTTTGTCTGTTTTTCCCTCACTGCCCCGATTCACTGTATCGTGTCCTTTTTCCTTCTGTACCCTCGCTGCCCCCATTGCTGTGTGCCGTTTTTCTCTGCTCCCTCGCTGACCCCACTGTATTGCGTCCTTTTTTCCTTCTGTACCCTCGCTGCCCCCATTGCTGTGTGCCCGTTTTTCTCTGCTCCCTCGCTGACCCCACTGTATTGCGTCCTTTTTTCCTTCTGTACCCTCGCTGCCCCCATTGCTGTGTGCCCGTTTTTTCTCTGCTCCCTCGCTGACCCCACTGTATTGCGTCCTTTTTTCCTTCTGTACCCTCGCTGCCCCCATTGCTGTGTGCCCGTTTTTTCTCTGCTCCCTCGCTGACCCCACTGTATTGCGTCCTTTTTTCCTTCTGTACCCTCGCTGCCCCCATTGCTGTGTGCCCGTTTTTCTCTGCTCCCCTCGCTGCCCCCACTGTATTGCGTCCTTTTTTCCTTCTGTACCCTCGCTGCCCCCATTGCTGTGTGCCCGTTTTTCTCTGCTCCCCTCGCTGACCCCACTGTATTGCGTCCTTTTTTCCTTCTGTACCCTCGCTGCCCCCATTGCTGTGTGCCCGTTTTTCTCTGCTCCCCTCGCTGCCCCCACTGTATTGCGTCCATCTTTCCTTCTGTACCCTCGCTGCCTCTCTCCAATCCCGCCGCTGTGTCCCCTACGGCCCCGCCCCCTGACTGCCCATTCGCTGACCCTGCCTCCCAGCTGCTCCTCCCTCCCACCTCCCCATATATGGCGGCCGCTGCGCGTGAGGAGAGCGACCCTTGACCTTACCAGGTAGGTCGCTCCCCCGCCACACAGCTCCGCCTGTGGTGTCCTGCCCGCCGCTGCTGCTGGTAAGCTCGCCCTCTGCTTGTTGGCCTCGGTGCCCGCTTTTGTCTGTTTTTCCCTCACTGCCCCGATTCACTGTATCGTGTCCTTTTTCCTTCTGTACCCTCGCTGCCCCCATTGCTGTGTGCCGTTTTTTCTCTGCTCCCCTCGCTGACCCCAATGTATTGCGTCCTTTTTTCCTTCTGTACCCTCGCTGCCCCCATTGCTGTGTGCCCGTTTTTCTCTGCTCCCCTCGCTGACCCCACTGTATTGCGTCCTTTTTTCCTTCTGTACCCTCGCTGCCCCCATTGCTGTGTGCCCGTTTTTCTCTGCTCCCTCGCTGACCCCACTGTATTGCGTCCTTTTTTCCTTCTGTACCCTCGCTGCCCCCATTGCTGTGTGCCGTTTTTTCTCTGCTCCCCTCGCTGCCCCCACTGTATTGCGTCCATTTTTCCTTCTGTACCCTCGCTGCCCCCATTGCTGTGTGCCCGTTTTTTTCTCTGCTCCCCTCGCTGACCCCACTGTATTGCGTCCATTTTTCCTTCTGTACCCTCGCTGCCCCCATTGCTGTGTGCCCGTTTTTTCTCTGCTCCCCTCGCTGCCCCCACTGTATTGCGTCCATCTTTCCTTCTGTACCCTCGCTGCCTCTCTCCAATCCCGCCGCTGTGTCCCCTACGGCCCCGCCCCCCTGACTGCCCATTCGCTGACCCTGCCTCCCAGCTGCTCCTCCCTCCCACCTCCCCATATATGGCGGCCGCTGCGCGGCCGCGCAGCGGACGTGCGCAGCGGGCGCGCCGCTGGCGCTCCGAAGGCGCGCCTAAGGCAAGCCCGTCTGCGCCCGTCCGTGCCTGGACCGCGCCCAGCGCCAAACCCCCTGGCCCCCGCAGCAGCCAACGCACCCACCGGACTTATGACACCGCCACCCTCAACGCACTCAACACCGGCCGTATCCCCGGCTGCCACCGTGCCACCCCAGGATGCACCCACAGACCCTTCGCCTGCCAATCCTGCAAGTTCTCCTGCCTCCGGACCTGCACCGCACCCGCCAAGCCGAGCACCAGCAGCAACCACCTGAAGTGCATCCTGCTCAACACCCGCTCCGTCCACAGACATGCCGTGGAACTTTGGAACCTGCTCGACTCCACATCACCAGACGTCGCATTCCTCACGGAAACATGGATGAACGCCTCCTCAGCGCCCGACATCGCCATCGCCATCCCGGACGGATACAAGATCACCCGTAGGGACCGCGCCAACCAGACCGGAGGAGGCATCGCCATCGTCCACAAGAACACCATCCGCATCACGACCAACTCCGACGACACCTTCACAGCCGGCGAACACCTGCACTTCCAGATACACACCGACCCCAAGACCACCCTCAGAGGCACCCTCATCTACAGACCTCCAGGACCACGCACACAATTCAGCGAGGACATCGCCGACCTCATCAGCCCGCACGCCCTCCCCTCGGCTGACTACATCCTCCTTGGGGACCTCAACTTCCACCTAGAGAACAACAACGATCGCAACACCACCACCCTGCTGGACAACCTCGCCAACCTCGGACTCAAGCAACTGGTGACCACCCCCACACACCACGCCGGCCACACGCTTGACCCCGTCTTCTCTTCCAGCAAGGACATCTCCTTCAGCCACACCACCGGACTCCACTGGACAGACCACAGCTGCGTCCACTTCAGCTTCAGCAGGACCACCACGCACCACCACCCGCAACAGTTTCCGCGCAGAAGCTGGAACAAGATCACCACCGACCAACTCACCACATCCCTGAGCCAGAACCCTCCCGCCAGCTCAACGAACCCCAACCAAGCCGCCAGCAACCTCACAAATTGGATCACCAACTGCGCAGACGACCTCGCCCCATTGAAGACCCCCCAGTCAGACCCGGCAACAAGAAAGCATCCTGGTTCACCGACGAACTCAAGAAATCCAAGAAGAACTGCCGGGCCCTCGAGAAAGCATGGCGCAGAGACCCGACTGCAGACAACATGACCACCCTCAAGCACGCCACCCGAAAACACCACCAGCTGATCCACACCACCAAGAAAACCGCATTCAAGGAACGACTGGACAACAACGCCCACAACAGCAAGGAACTCTTCATCATCGTCAAAGAGCTCTCGAACCCCAGCGCCGGAAACAACGACATCACTCCCTCGCAAGACCTCTGCAACTCGCTCGCCTCGTTCTTCCACAGCAAGATCGCAGACATACACAACAGTTTCAGCACACAGCAGACGTACCCTACGACCGTTCCAACGTCCCCCACCTCCACCCTCCGAGCCTGGACCCCGATCAACACCGAAGACACTATCCGCACGATGAACTCCATCCACTCCGGATCACCAACCGACCCCTGCCCTCACCACGTCTTCAACAAGGCCGACGCCGTCATCGCACCCCACCTCCGGGACATCATCAACACCTCCTTCGACACCGCCACCTTCCCAGAGAGCTGGAAGCACGCTGAACTCAGCGCCCTACTGAAGAAACCGTCAGCGGACCCCACCGACCTCAAAAACTACCGCCCCATCTCGCTCCTTCCTTTTCCTGCCAAAGCCATCGAGAAGACCGTCAACAGACAATTGGCCGCCTTCCTCGAGACGAATGGATCCCTCGACCACTCGCAGTCCGGCTTCCGGGCCAACCACAGCACCGAGACCGCTCTAATCGCAGCCACCGACGACATCCGAGCCCTGCTCGACAACGGGGAAACTGCGGCCCTCATCCTCCTGGACCTCTCCGCAGCATTCGACACAGTCTACCACCGCACCCTAGTGCAACGCCTGAACAACGTCGGAATCCAAGAGAAGGCACTGGAGTGGATCATCTCCTTCCTCACCAGAAGAACCCAGAGAGTCCGCCTCCCCCCGTTCAGTTCGGAGGCCACCGAAGTCATCTGCGGCGTACCACAAGGATCATCACTCAGCCCCACCCTCTTCAACGCCTACATGAGCCCCCTCGCAGCCATCGCACGCCAACACAACCTCAACATCATCTCCTACGCCGACGACACCCAGCTGATCCTCTCCCTCACCAACGACCCCACAACCGCCAGAACCAACCTACATGAAGGGATGAAGGACGTAGCCGAGTGGATGAGGAACAGCCGCCTGAAACTGAACTCAGATAAGACGGAAGTCCTCATCCTAGGATCATCACCCTCCGCCTGGGACGACTCCTGGTGGCCCCCTGCCCTGGGCAACGCACCCAAACCAACGGACCACGCACGCAACCTGGGCTTCATCCTGGACTCCTCCCTCTCAATGACCCGACAAGTCAACGCCGTCTCCTCGCCTTGCTTCAACATCCTACGCATGCTGCGCAAGATCTTCCGGTGGATCCCCACCGAAACCAGGAAGACGGTCACCCATGCCCTCGTCACCAGCCGACTGGACTACGGCAACTCCCTCTACGCCGGAACCACAGCCAAACTTCAAAAAAGACTCCAACGCATCCAGAACGCCTCAGCTCGACTCATCCTGGACATCCCCCGACACAGCCACATCGCTGGACACCTGAGAGACCTGCACTGGCTCCCCGTCAGCAAGAGAATCACGTTCCGACTCCTCACCCACGCACACAAAGCTCTCCACAACCAAGGCCCCAGATACCTCAACGACCGTCTGACCTTCTACACTCCCACCCGCCAGCTACGATCGACCAACCACGCCCTCGCCGCCGTCCCCCGCATCCGAAGAGCCACAACGGGAGGAAGATCCTTCTCCTACCTGGCTGCCAAGACGTGGAACTCCCTACCCATCCACCTCCGCCTTACCCAGGACCACCTCTCCTTCAGGAAGCAACTCAAGACCTGGCTGTTCGAACAGTAGCGGACCCCCCTCCCCCTAGCGCCTTGAGACCCTCTGGGTGAGTAGCGCGCTATACAAATGATTGATTGATTGATTGATTGAGGGCTTATGGCAGAACCCTGTGGGACTCTGGAGGAGAGTGGGTGTGTGCTAAACACAACGTTTGTAGAGAAAACCTGAAACATGCGGTCCATCAGGAAGGAGGATAACCAGGTCAGTTTGTTGCCCTGGAACACCAGCTGAATCATTCTTTCGATAAGATGGCCATGGCAAACAGTGTCAAAGCCGCGCTGCGGTCTAGTAGGATGAGCGCGGGTGTGCCACCCGTGTCTAGTACCCCCCTCAGATGCTCTGTAACTCCTAATAAATGCTGACTCAGTGCTATGCTCTGCCTGGAATCCTGACTGGGAAGGGATTAAGGCATTCTGGGTTTCCACGAAGAGGTGAGCTGGATTTTGACATCCTTCTCCAGTATTTTGGAGAAAATGGGAAGCAAAGAAATGGGTCTGTAATTGGACAGGTCCAAGTGTGTTTTTTTCAGTATGAGTAGCACCAAAGCATACTTCCACCTTTGCATTCCTTTACTTGGGGTCTGTTCATCCCTCTGTTCTTTTTCGAAGTCCTTAGGTTAAGTAGAAAGCGTGATATGATAATAAAAATGATTTAATCCCAAAGTTGAAGGGCATGAGTCTTAAACTGCACTTTGTAGTATGTTTTGTAGTACTACAAAACTTGCAACAAATTGTAAGTTTTGCCATACTTATATTTGCAGAGTTCTCCGCCCCAACTTTGGAGACTTCGCACATTTCAGTATAGATTTTAGAAGTAAATGTGAGAGGGACAGAGGAAAGTGGGTGGTGAAAGGGACAGACTTACTATTGAAGAAGATAAGATTAGGGAGGAGTAAGAGGGGTTTAGGGACACTCACAGAGGGATAGAGCAAGGGAACTCACCCATCCAGATAGGAGTAATACAATTGCATTACTCGGGGTGGAGACATGCAACCTACACTTTTGCACTAAGTTTACACTCAGTGGGGGATATTCTCAAGAACGTGCGATAAACATTGCCAAAATAGGTTAACGCAAGTGTACATATCGCCGTCTATCGTGGGAAAATAACCCCATGTTAACGTGACAATCACAACACGGCGGTAACGTGCGATAGTACCCCGATAACTCGTCAAATGTCCGCGATAACACTACCGGGATGGCCATGAAAATCAAAACCCGAACGCGAAAAAAGTTGCGATGGGCCCAACCGCGATAAGACAATCAATGAAAAGCAGTGCCAGACCTGCAATTCACACACGTCAGGCGGGAAAAATCACTACTAAAGCAGAAAAAATAAATAAACAAACAAAAACCGAACTACAGCAAAGCACAATGGAGGCAGCCGGAGCAGGTACAGAGGACGGCCAGAACCCCACAAGCCCCACGGAGGAGCAGCCTGGGACCTCGGGGACAGGGAAGGGCAAGGACAAGAAGAAGAGGAAGACGCGGTTCAGTCTGCAGGAAAACAGGATTCTGATCACGGAGATGGTAGAACACCATCAACAACTGTTCGTCACCTCCACTGTGTCATTAGCAACAAAAAATGGAATATGGCAGTCCATCCTGGACAAGGTGAATGCAGTCAGAGTGCTGAGGAGGACAATGGAAGAGTTCAAGAGGTGCTGGAATGATGTGAAGCGCAAGACCAAGCAGAAACTCGGCAACAACCAGAAGGCACCAATGCAGACTGGAGGTGGGAGTCTAATGCCACAGGAGGAGCTGGATGAGATGGAGGAAATGGTGTCCACAGTCATCAGTTTGGAGAGGGTGGCAGGAGTTGGGGCACCGGACACTGCTCAACATGACCTGACACAACAGCAACAGGGTGAGTAACCACCAGGGACTGGGGGGACGGGGGGAGATGGGCACAATGGCACATATGCACAATTAAGTATAGCACAGTGCATATCCACAATGACTCTGGATCATGTCCCTGATCTCCTTGGCATATTGCAGCACACATAGAAACTGCAAGTAGGCCCCTGTCGACAATGTGCCCAGAGGGGGCCCTCCCCACACATCACTAATCTCACAACAAACCCATGCACATGTGCTGAACCCAGCAAAGCTGCGGGTCCGTGAGCCACACTGACAAAGCAAGTGACACTGCATGAGGATTAGCATGGCTGCAGTCCAATTATCATGACATGGTGCATGCCACAACACTGAGGTGGCTGAGTGTGGACCACATCCGTAAAGGAGCAGGTCACACTCTGACACATCCACGTGCACAAACAACCCCTGACGGCAACAACACATCTGTGGACAAACCATGCCCAAGAGTCCCAACTCCCACCAAGAGCCCAATTTACCCAAGTCTGCAACATCTCAGCACTGTATGAGCATAGAAGTGAAAGGCACACCACCTGAAAGGGATAAGGGCCAGCAAAATCAGGGCTGCAGGGGCGACTCTCCCACAATGCAGCACACACACATAAGAATCAGAGCACATGAACATTGACAACAATGTGGTACAAACTGCAACACTTTCACAACAGAACAGAGGACACAACTGCTGCTGCTTGTGTGTAGAAACTAGCCAATCACATTTGGCATAGCAGGAAACTGTGAGATGATAATGTACAAGTACAACCTCACATCCCTGATGGTGTAGAAAGGTCCACTGTCCTGCATCAAATAGGCATCTCCTCCCAAACAGTCACAATGTACATTGTCATGCAGTTTGTATGTAAACCTGTACAATGCGTCAACATATATGTGAACACAATGTTAAACTGCATCTCCCCATCACATTGCAGAGGGAGAACCAACACCTCTTGCAGAGCAGACCCAACAGCTCTTCACTGATGATGAAGAGGACCTCCACACCTTCGACATCAATGTCCTCCAAGAGTTCATGGACAGCTACAGCACCTCACCTCCAAGAGCAGGGCAGCCCAACTGCATCGAGGAGACCCCACCCCCTGCACAGACCACACAGCAGGAAGCACCCACCACCACGGCTGTCTCCCAGGACCCCCACGACCAACACATGACCTTTCAACGCCGTGTGTTAGAGGTCCAGGAGAAGATGGCTGATCAGGTGCGGGTGGGGTTCGACCTCATGGCAGTCAAATTTGATGCCATACATGGGTGTCTGAGTACCATCAGGGACCACTTAAAGTACCTAACAGACACCCACAGTCCGCTACATGCTCTCCAACGATCCATGGCTGACATTGCTGGAGTCATGATACTGAGACAAGAACAACTGTCCAGTCAGAGTGGCTCCAGCGATGTCAGCCGGGAGTTGGGCAGATGCGGGGGCTCATGGTGAACATGGAGCGGATGACGGCACAAAGAATGGCTGACATGGCTGCACACCAGCGTGATGTGGCTGGGACCTTCCATGCCCTGCAGCACATCATCATGGCATTGCTGCCTCAAGGCCTTGCGCAGATGAATGCTGCTTCTACATCCACATCTCTGCCCCTGATGTGTCAGTGCCTCACAGTGTGACAGGCAATCCACCACCACCCACGTATGAGGCACATGTGACATCAGAGGACGAAGATGCGGGTGAATCAACCTTACTGGTAAGGAGGAGGCAGTAGCATTCATCTCCGCCATATGGCCTGTTTCTGCTTGGTTCTGCACTTTGCATCATCACCTTCCACTGTCCCCCGATACACTCTACAACACTCACCTTGGACCTCGACATGGACTGCCATTTCCTGTTTGGTTACCAATGACACAGCGATCAGACTGCGGACTGAACTCTTCCTCTTCCAACTTACTTGCCATTCCCTGAAGGACTCTGGATGGCCCTCCACGGGCCAATAATGTGAAGTGGGATTTTCATGGCCCTGTACTGCTCCAGCTGCAACACTCCACTGGATGTGAATTAAACATTCAGAATCGCACAGATGTTTTATGTCTTTGATCATTCAAGTATTGGAGTATGGATGAATGTAGGGTCAGTGATTCCCCCTTACGTCCATGTTGCTCATGTCGTGGGACTTGAGTCACAGGGTGCAACATTGCCGATTGCGGTCCGGGTGGAGTAGACACTACAACAGAGACACAAGCATCAGTTACTTCCATGTGAAGCCAAGAACTGAAGCACGCCCAGAGCCCCGGGCTCATTGTTCCCACTCCTATGCTGGCCTGCCATATGCCAGGCCAGTCCACTCTACTTATGCTCAGTGGGGACGACAAAGCTACATGTCCCAGGTCTTCCCTGTAGTGATCTGCTGATCACTGGTCTAGTCGTCAGCATGCCACAGCCACTCCATGAAGGCTGGTTCACACCCACACCACACCCATCCAGCACAGGCATCACAGGACATGTGACCCTGCCAATAAAAGGGGCCTAGCACGTCACATACCCCACTGCCGGAGATGACATGATGGCTTCCGCACCACGCGACCCAATCATGAAGGGGCCATGACTTGTGGCACACTGAGTTGGTGGCACCCGCTGCACTGCGGCCCGCACGGGCCTACCGCCACGGGACGATGACTTGCAGTGCACTGATTTGGTGGCACCCGCTACACTGCAGCTGGCAGGGGCCTACCACCACGTGACGATGACTTGCGTTGCACAGGGTCAGTGGCACCCGCTGCACTGCGGCTGGCAGGGGCCTACTGCCACGTGATTTTGACTTGCGTTGCACAGGGTCAGTGGCACCTGAAGAGCTGAGCAGGTGTGCAGCCTGGAATGATGCGTTGGCCTCGTAACAGCATCCAGCGAATCAAGACTCAAATTGAACAGTGTGCCCTGCTGGACTGCAGTGTACGCGCAGGTAGCAGTCAGCACACACATGACTCCACGGTGCGGTTCCGCAGGGTGTGCTATGGGCCTGTGGCGCGGAATCCAGCGATCGGCTGAGGAGGATGCACCGGCACGTGGTGGGCCCTCTTGGAAACATGCCGGTGGCAGCGGGTGAGCATTGAGGCCTGGGTGCACAGGGGCGGCCAGTCATCGCTGGGCGGAGGACCGGTCTGGGGACCTGGGCTGGGGTGCATCAGGCGCAAGGGATTGCGCAGGCACCACCGGTCATGGCAGCGGACTCATGGCTGGGTGGGGGGTGCCGCCCTTGCTGACACGGCCCTGCATGCGATGATCGTGATATGCGTGGGTTGGTTTGGGACATAGCCACCTCGTCTCTAGTGTGAATGTGCCCGTTGAAGGTGGTCGGCCACGTGTGTGTAGGCCTATGGGCAGGTTGTGGCAGAGACTGAGACACACGCAGCAGTCACTTTGGTGGTGGATTGGTGATGTGTGCATTCTCACAGTTGTGAGTTGGGGGATTGTGGAGTTGAGGTGTGTGGTGTGTTCAGTTGGTACTTGCCAATGGGCAGTGCATTTCCATGGGGGCCATTCTCAAAGCGTTGGTTGGTGGCGGACTTGCGGACATGTGGGGATCATGCACACTGCCTGGGGAATTTGTGACGACATTGGTGGACAGGCCATGGTGGTCCACTTTTGTATGCACAGTGATGGCATGCGTGTGGTTGCTGTTGCGGTGATTGTGTGCAATGTCGGCTGGGGGCACAAGTCATACATGTGTGCTGTGAATTGCCCCCAACACGTGCGTGATGCCAGCTATGGCATAGTTCCCTTGCGTGGTCTCAAGATGATCCTGCGCAGTATGGGGGGAGTGAAGGGCAGGGGTATCGAGCTGACACACACCGTGATGCTTTCAGGTGTGATGAGTCTTGCATGAAATGAGCGTAACAGCAGTTTGTGTGGTCGTTACCTTACTCTTCATTCCGACGACGGTTACGGCCACATGTAGTTCTGTTACGGTCTTCTCATGCATGGTTTGTCAGGCCTGTGAGCATTCCGGTTTGTCCAAGTGCAGTACACTGTACCAGATTAGGCATGTGACTATACGGAAGTTTCACCATTGTCACCATTTCTCCCACAGGTTTCTGAAGACACGTTGTCCTGTTGGAGTTCCCCGTTGGGAATGGAACGTGTTGGCTGAGCTTTTTGTTTTGTTGATTTATGTATTTGTAATATAGTTCTGTTTTTCCACTACCGTTGACTACTGGACTTCATGACCTTGGGGGAGGGTCCGGGGGGTGGTTGCGGTGGGTGTTGTGGCCCTCTTGGGTCTCCGAGATGCATGATCAGTGTCTCCATGGCATCTGTTGGTCTTCAGATGTGGCTCTGGGCTGGGCTCCCTTTCTACTGCAGTTGGTCGTCCTGCTTAACACCAGTAAAAGGCAGGTGTTAAATCCCTGCTGCTAACGTGCCTTATTGCCTGTTCTTGGTTCGCATCGCAGATCTGACTGGTCGTTGTGAATCTTGTGAAGTGGTGTTTTTGTGTGTTTTTGCACGGGAACGCCTACTCTGCATATCATTAGCGTTAGTTGTCACACTCATCCGTGGTGATGTATTTTGCGGCAGCTATCGCTGGTAAACTGGCGATATCAGCAGTTTGCACCAGCTTGAGAATAGGGCGATATATCTATCACCACTTTTGCAGCGCTAAAGTGCTGATAAATCGTCGATGAGTCCTTGAGAATATGCCCCAGAGTTTGTAAATACCCAGAGTAACCCTACTACAAAATGTAAACTTACTCAAAAATGTAATTTACCTTTGTGAATCAGGCCCAATATATTTTGCAATTGTTCTTAGCAAACTGGAGCCCTGCTTCATATCATATGGAGACAGTGAAACACTGTGCCAAATCGATCCCCCTATCTAGACACTTCCGAAATTGTGGCAGGTTGTGGCATGGCTACTTTTGGTCATCTTAGGTACTAACCCTTATTTTGAGACAACCAGGGAGAGTTGGCTGGGCAGTGTACCGATTACAAATATAAGGGTTATAGGATCAAGTCTTCTTTAGAGGTTTTTCAAACATAATTAGTTTTTTATTGATACTTTTGAGAAAATGCTCTTTACAAATTACAGTACTGGCACTAATTCTCATATTTGTATATTGAACTAGACCCCTAAACTATAACAAACCTGTATGCATGGCCTACAGCTAGATCCAACAAGCACCCACAGCTTTGCCAGTGCACTTCACCCCTGGCATGCAACACACTTGTACATACACATCTCTTTCAGTCTATCTTATCCTTGACCTGCACATATCCTGTGTACATCTAGCAGTGCCAGTGTACCCCACTAATGAGCTGCACATTTCCTATGGTGAACCAGCTCTGCCTTTGCAACCCAACCTTGAAATACATGTTCAACATGCACACACAGCTCTGTCAAAGGGCCTCAACCCTGAACTCAAAATACTATGTGGACGCAAAACTCTGTAGCTGCACCTCAAATGTGGCTTGTATGTATCCGCAGCTCTATTAGCACACCTCAGTCATGACCTGTCCGTACCCCATGTGCACTCAACTCAGTCAATGTACCTCATTCCTAACCTGTACACCTCCCAAAACCAGTGCTCCTCACCTTTTAGCAGCAGGCACACTGTTCACACATAACCAGTGCACCTTAATCCTCAAGTGCATTTAAGATGTACAAACAGATTTACTATTGTTATTGAGTCTTGAAAACAAGAATGAGCAGGAAAGGGAACAGAGAGTCTACAGGAGGCTCAAGGAATTGAATTTGAGCAGTAGCCTTGAGGGCTTAATTTGATCATGGCCCTTGTTGTGTGCCTTGTACATGATTAGGAGCCCATGGGACCTGGGGTTGAGCAGACACTTTGAAGTTTTAGTTTTGAGTGGTAGATTCTGGTCCTTGGATTGACCAGAGCACCAGCGCAGTTGAGGGTAACTAGAACCCTATTGGAACCACATGGTGAACATGGTTCTTATTGAGCTGGGGGTGAACAAGAGCTTCCAGGTCAATGGGAATAATAGCTACAAGGCCTAATGAACAAGGCTATCAGGGGAGTCCAGGGTGGGAAGTATTCTAAGGGCACCCAAGACAGCAGTATCTTCTGGAGACTTCACTGGGGGCAGGAGCCTGACAGATCCAAGTATAAGAGCATAATTGGACCCATCGGTGGAAATGAGATTAGGGGTTTTGAGAGTAACTGGGTACTTTGGCAACTAACTGATGATGAGCAAGAACCTTGAAGCGTTAGTGAGTGACAGCTTTTATATTTCGCCCATCAAACCAAAGGGTTTATTGGTGTTTATATAGTACGAGCAGGGTCCACCGGTCACTGATTGTGCACAGAAGTCTCAAAACATAAGAGTGGGATTGATTCTCTGGAGACCTTCTGGACACTGGGAAGTGATGATCTTTAAGGATGTACAGAAACCTTAGAGATTGTTGTAGAAATTATATTTAGGGATCTGAGGATGAGTATGGGCTGGTAGATCTAAGATTTAGCAGCAGAGGGACCTCACTGTGAGAATGAGATTTATAGCCCTGAATAGGAGTGCCAGGAAACCTGTGAGTGACTTGTAGTAGAATAATTGTGTTTCCAGTCCTAGCAAAAGTTACTGGCCTGTAAGCTTTCAAACACTTTTATGAGAAAAGGTTTACCAACATTAATTCCATGATCCTAACTAAGCAATGTTTTGCAAAAAGTTGCGATCTGTGAATATCGGCCACATTTTTTGCCTGCCCAAGCCTAAGTGTGGTCCCAATCAAACCCTGGAAAGAAGGAATAAAGCATCCCCTGCCATCTTGTTCCTGACTAAAATTTCCTTATTATAAATAGGTTCCATACAGTATCTTGAAGGTTAGGACAATATTTCGCCTTTTTAGCTGTTTGCTGTCATACTTTGATGTCTAACTGCTGCTTTTAAAATTACGGGAAGGTGTGGGGGCCTAATGTGGGAAGGAGTGGGGGGCTAATGTTTTAGGAGTTCCCAAAGACATACGTTTCTTGCTGGTATTTTATTTTGCATGAACCATCATCTTTTGATGGCCATTTTGGTTGTGCCGCTCGACGGTTCGGTTTGTGCTCTATCAATCAATCAATCAGGGGTTTATAAAGCGCACTACTCACCCGCTAGGGTCTCAAGGCGCTAGGGGGCGGGTGGGCAGCTCCAGATCAGTCGAAGAGCCAGGTATTGAGGTCCTTCTTGAACGTGTGCAGGGTTGGGGAGCGTCTGATGTTCATGGGGAGCTGGTTCCAGGTCTTGGCTGCGATAGATGTAGTCTATAAGTGCATCGGATGGCACACATGCAGCACGGCCTCAATCTAAACAAGGAACATGTGCAGATGCATGTTGAAGTTTAAGACACTATGGGGCCGATTCCGATTTGGGCCGGAAAAATCTCCGTCCGAGCCGGACCCGGAGAGATTTCCGACCGAATCGGACTCTGGCAGTCCGACCGAACGAGTACGATGCGCACGCACGCTATCGGACTCGATTCGGTCGGACTTCCATTGAAGTCAATGGGAGCCGGGCGTACAACGCGTACGCGGGCTCCCATTGAGTCAATGGGTGCGCGGCGGACAAGGGCACCCCCTGCAGCGGGTACGCCGCGAAGCGGGTCGCGCCGTACATGCACAGGTAGGGGGGACCCATGGGTCCCCCCTCTGTGCGCCTCGCACGGGTATGCGTACAGGGGGGTCCGGCGCGGACCCCCAAAGTACGGCTCCGACAGCTTTTTCGAGCCGGACGGCGCGAGTCGGTCGGACTGCTCGCGGTGCGCATCGTACTTACCCGGCCGGAGAACGACTCCATTGCGCGAGGCGATCCGTGTCCGTCCGAGTCGGTCGGAGCATGTTGGACCCGCGTTCGAGTCGGTCAGCGATTTCGCGGGCGCATGCATCGTACTCACTCGGCCGGACGCGCGTACGAATCGGTCGGGAAACAGGGCTCCGAATCGGATCCGGTTCAACCGAATCCGATTCGGAGCACTACCGGCCGAGATCGGAATCGGCCCCTATGTTGCCATTTTAGCTGTTTGCTGTCATGCTTTTATTTTTAGTCCAGTAACACAAGAGCAACCCAAATGTCCATGTGAACAAGCAGAAATTTAGAACATGTATTCACATGGAACTCATGCGTGGAACAAAATATAATATGACATAAGATACGTGTCCTGAGTCAATATAAATCAAAACATATGCAAACAACCAATATGACATTGTTAAATTTAATTCATCTGAATTGAAATTTATTTTAGATGTGAAATGTTAGAAAAATGCATTGAAAAAATACGCAGTTAATTGAACGGTGAAGACGTTTTTCCAGGAGGCCCCAGGTAGAAAAAAACATAACTAGAAAAGAAGATCAGTTAAATAAGTGAGAATCAATGGTGCATTGGTATTTACAAAGACAGCCTAATTTGTTAGATACATGATATGGCACTGGGCAATTCCCAGTGTGTAGTTTGAAAAAAAGGTCTGTCTAAGATGGTCTTGATGGCATTACAATCCTATGCCAGGTATAAGGTTCTCATCAGGATTGAGGATGCCCTGCAGGGCTCATGATATAGGCAGAGTTAGCATAAGTGCTATGGATGACAATGAGGTAATGAGTGCATATAATACTTTACATAGAATATATACCGGGTAGTCTAGCCTGTGTACAAGTAGTTGCCTCAGGACTCCAGGAATGGCAGCAAATAACAAGGCCTAAGGTGATGCATGTATGGAAGATTATATGGCATTCAGATTATGGAGGTTGCTGTAATCGCTGAAAATGTATGTCCCTTATAAATCAGCTGCTTTCCTCGGGCCACTTTAGAAGGTGATAATCAAACGCAATGGTTGAAATTCCCCAAGGTGCAAAGATAAAAAGTATCATACTCATGGGACTGACCCTATAACAATGGGTGACAAAAGAAGAATAGATGTTTAGAGTAATGGGACTTGGCCAACTCATGGAAGGCATTCGCCGTGACCAACGTAGATGAAATGCGCTCATATGAGCGATCTTACCCGTGAATGTAGTAGTATCCAACTCAACTGGAGGCCCTCAATGGGGATCTAAGTCAAGGGTGTACTGTGGCATGCGTGGGATAAGCGGCAACTCCCAATCAGAGAATCACCAGCAGGTAGGTAAGGATGATCGTCCATGTCCATGGAATAGGACTACCTCGTAGGGAGGAGGCGTGGCAGTATCAATGGTCATGTAGAGGCGAGGTGAAAGAAGCATCTCAAGGAATCCCAGTTCCTGTCAGAGACACAGAGCACTTTGTTCCCTGACTGTGTTGATGCAAAGCGAGACTCTTACGTTTCAAGGAGCGGACGGGGAAGAGGCAAAAGACCGGCAATTGGTCGAACCAGTGAAAAATGTGTGCCTAACAGAAACTAATAGAAGCAAAATAATAGGCTAAAATGCATACTAATAATCAATAGTGCAAATACAATCAATGATCATAGAAGAATTAAAAATGAACAAAGGATGCGTTTCTTATGTGTGCACAAGATAGTCACTAATTCCTACATTAAGGAAAACAAAAGGGGTGACAGCACAAATATACTCAACAAATCCAAGGTTGCCCCTTGACATTCTCACACAGCAGCTAAGAGTATGCTGGTTCAGAAACAGAGCCAGTTGGTGGACACAAGGTCAACCAGCTAAAATATGCAAACATAAATATATATTAAAAGTATACATAAGGGAGGTGTACATATAAACAATCAATAAGTGTGACTTAAAACTAAACAACAAAACAGTAGGAGAATTGGTGGGAATTACTCCCAAATCACTTGGTGGGATCAGGCAATGGATACAAGTACTAAGATAAAAACTGAGCGACACTTAGGGGCATATTAGCAAGACTGGCGATAAAATTATTGCCGTTTTAGCGGCAGGAAACTGCCGCTAAAACGGCGATAATAGGCTTGCTAATATGCGTTATAGAATTCCAATAGAAGCCCAGGTTAGATGTCCTGCACATCTAACCTGGGTTTCTATTGGAATTCTATAACGCATATTAGCAAGCTCATTATCGCCGTTTTAGCGGCAGTTTCCTGCCGCTAAAACGGCGATAATTTTATCGCCAGTCTTGCTAATATGCCCCTTAGTTTATAAGTGCAATGAATTTACACCACTCATCCATGGGGTACAGTCTCTTTTTTATGGAGTCGCATTTATTGATCCACTTGCACCCCAAACATGGAAGAGTATATTGTGTGTCTCCACCTATGGGTGATGAGGCCTTCTCAATGACCTGCCACCTCAGATCATCCACCGAATAGTGCTGTGCAAGATAGTGATGGAGCAGGGTAAACAAAATAATTTTGTACCCCTTGAAAGTTAATGACCTCATAATGATTAATGATACTAACTGTTTGAATTGCATGAATTAACCAACAAATACACCTTTTTAGTAGACACTACACATGGGCAATATGCTGATTTTTACAAAATCTAATTTATTTACAAATGTGAAGTTAATCAACGTTAGTATTGTGATTTGCGAAGTAATTAGAGTGAATTGCATGATTTGTGTTGCGTAATAAAACTGTATTGTGGCAAAGAATGCAGATGGTAAGTAAAATGGCTTTAAATGTCGCTTCTGCTAGGTAATATCTAACACGGGTCTTTAGAATGGCGGGTGGTAAACAGAAATGCTTATTTTCCATATCTTAATTTCTATTGTGTTTGTTTTATATTAGTTTCGTTCGGGCCTGCTAGGCCATGCTTCTAAAATGGCCGCTGGAAAGGACGAGATCATGTGCATTGAATAAAATGGTTCCTGCGCAGACGCGGAATGAACGCTCCAGTCACTTGTGTGTGGCCTGTGCCCGGAGTGAGAGATGTCAAGGCCAATCTGACCTGCAATGAAGATCGTGCCAAGTGTTCAGCATATATTCCTGGGAACGGATGGGAAAGAGCTGAGTGATAATGGATGAACTAATGTGTGACCATCAAAGATCGTTACAAAATGGATTAACAAATTGGACTACTTTTGACCTTACGATCATGAGACTTATTGTGTGCTTTATTGTCCCCAAACCAGTTTGAACAAGGAGGGCGATGAGGTGACCATCACCACCCCTCCAATGGACCAATTAGCGTGATTCTTGCCCCTAAGTTTTGCAACTTTTATGTGTAGTGAGCCAGAGAATAGGGTATAAGAGAGTCTGCTCTTACGTTGTAAAGGGCGCTTCTTTGTTTTTCATTTTCCACCTTTGATGCTGCGAGAGACTCTGTCATTGTGGACTTTGAACGTTGACTGGGGAAGGAACAAGATCGTTGCGGGAATTCTGCCCGGGAGGTGCGTCCGAGGAGGTTAGCGGGACAGTCAGTCAGTTTGGGAGTCTTATCCTGTGATCTGAGGTTCATCTTCCTTTGATGAACCATTATTGTCATCGCCCCATGGCCGAGGGTAATGCATAATTTTTCACTTTTCCTAAATTTTTCTTAAAATGTTTATAGATATTTTAAATGTTTTGCTTAATAAAGAATTTCACTTATTTGATTGAATAATTTTAGATAAAATTATATTCTAACTCTAAAATGAGTCTGTGGCTCTTTAATAGATTTATGATTAATAAATGTTAAAGGTTTTAATTGTGATTGAGCTGGTCTTATTCTCCATCAACTAATTCTACTAGTTGGTCCATCGACCGAATAGCGGAGTACCTTGATGTTTGGAACCGACAGGATCCAAAGTTAATGTATATAATGTATAGACTATTATTCTGTCGAATTTAACAAGGTATCCCGTTCATCCAGCAGCTCATTCTTCTTGGCGTTTAATCCAGAAATTGAATGAATGTATGTATGCGGTGTCATGGGCCCCACCGACATAAGTTTTAAATGACAAAGGTTGCGTAAATGTTTTTTTCTGAATTGGTGTCCTAAGTAGCAATTTATATTAGCCGCGCTTAGCATTTAACCATCGGGGCAGTCTCATTGCCACAGCGAATACGGCTGCATTGCTGGCCAAGCCTGGCTTTCACTTGTTGCGATGTCTGTCTGATATCAATCAGATTGCATGGGCACTAAATACCGTAGCTCACATTACTGGATGTATAGTTGGTATAGTGTTGTAAAGTAATCTGGATGGACAAGTGTGAAAATCTTAGTGTTATGATGAATTTGCACACAATGCAATTGCCACATTTAAAATGGCCCTTAATAGGGTCCAGACCTCATGAGGCTAAAATCATGTCACGTAGTTTGCCAAGGTTGGAGTCGGCATGGACCAGGCAGTCCCTGATGTTTTTACCTTTTTTATAAGAAATCTTCTGTCTTACTAAAAGGTCTCTGACTTAGATTGACTCAGGACAGGTATCTTCTGTCGTATTATATTTTGTTCCCAGCATGAGGTCCATGTGAACGCTTGTTCCATGTTTATACTGATTTTTAACGTGTGTTTTTAAAATTAATGGACGGTGTGGGGGGCTAATGTTGTGGGAACGTGTGGGGAGGGCTAATGTTTTTGGGGTTCACAAGGACTTTTGTTTTTCTCTTGTGTGGTATTTTACCTAAGCATTCAACTTTTGGTTGTCATTTTGGTTGTGGACCTCAAAGGTTCAGTTTGCGCTCTAGTCTGTAAGCTCATTGGATGGCCCTCAGGAATCCCAGCCTCTATTTAAATAAGGGTGGTGTTAGAATGGGAGCATGTGATGTTGATGTCAACCATGATATGTACAGGCCCAACAATGGCAACACCAATAAATGCAATGTCATTGTATGCCATAACCTATCCCCGCAAAACAATATCAATACCCATAAATGCAATGTCAATGTATGCCATAATCTATGCCTATGCAACGGTGTCAATACTGGTAGAAACAATGTCAATGTATGCCATAATCCATGCACTCATAACAATGTCAATACCAGTAGAAACAATGTCAATGTACGCAATGATCTAGGCACGCATAACAATGTCTATATCAGTAAAAACATTATCGGTGTATGCATTGACAACTGTACACGCAATATTGAGAATGTCGGTAAAAATGATATCAATCACCACCACATTATTTGTAAAAGTTCCAACAAACTTGTATCATTGGTGTCGGATTCACCCAAGGTGACCTCTCTATCAACCCTGAGTCAGAGATACGCGGTCAGACAGGCCCTGGACCCCAACACACCCTTATCGTGGACAGGTCACAGGTGGGGTCTCACTTAACCCAAAGACAAACGAGCACTCAGGGAAGACATGGCTTGGCAGTTCAGGCTAGACTGTTCCCCTGAGGCACAGGGTCAAGACTGATTTGCATATAGCTGTGTCTGAACTGGGGTGGCAAAGTGAGCTGCGACTGGGGGTGAGTGTCTGAAAAGTTTCAGCGCTCCGCCCATCATCTCCTTGTGTTTGCTTTGTTCACCTTAAGTTGGCAGGGTATGCCCAGACGTGGGTCCCTTGCTCACTTTGCCACTGGATTCAAGCTAGCCTGGCTGATGATTGCTGTTAGCCTGAAACCGGTCCCAGGATGCTTGTTTCCGGTCCAGGGAAGCCATGGCTTGGCAGTTCGGGCTGGACTGTTCCCATGAGGCACAGGGTCAAGACTGATTTGCATATAGCTGTGTCTGAACTGGTGTGGCGAAGTGAGGTAAAGAACAATGATGGATTCAACCCAGATCTGCGACTGGGAGTGAGTGTCTGAAAACTTTCAGCGCTCCGTCCATCATCTCCTTGTGTTTGCTTTGTTCACCCTAAGTTGGCAGGGTATGCCCAGACGTGGGTCCCTTGCTCACTTTGCCACTGGATTCAAGCTAGCCTGGCTGATGAGGGCTGTTAGCCCGAAACCGGTCCCAGGATGCTTGTTTCCGGTCCAGGGAAGACATGGCTTGGCAGTTCGGGCTGGACTGTTCCCATGAGGCACAGGGTCAAGACTAATTTGCATATAGCTGTGTCTGAACAGGGGTGGCGAAGTGAGCTAAAGAACGATGATGGATTCAACCCAGATCTGCGACTGGGGGTGAGTGTCTGAAAAGTTTCAGCGCTCCGTCCATTATCTCCTTGTGTTTGCTTAACATGTAGCTTGTGTCTGGCCACAGAGATTAGATAATTGTCAGTTTATTCCTTTTCTCCACACAGATCAATGCTATTTTTGTCCTCTTAGCTGAAAGTGACAGACTCTCAGGCTCACTTAGCTCTGTGTATTACATAAAACATCCCCTCTCCTCAGGTTGTAGGTGCTAGGAGGGGGCTATGAGTTTTGGACAAAATAATTTTTTTTTGTCAACCTTTTCTCTGTTAGTCTGTTAGATTTTTCCATTTATGTATTTATTGATGTTGTGGTGCTGTTAACATTTTGCAATTTGCTTCATATTCAAATGTTTTGCAAAGGTAGCGAGTCTATGCTTTATGAAATAATAACCATTTTTCCCAAATCAGAATTTCACGTTTGCTAGTTTACTTCTACAAATCAACTTGTACTGTTCTGAACTAAAAATTACACTTTGTCACAGGTTGTTACTATTTCAGTGCATTTGTCTTTGACTAAACGTTCTTTTTTCTCGCTGCATCAATTTTTATGAAGTTCGTAACCAGTCAATTGTTTTTGATACCATACAGTTCCCCACGATTAGAGTCAAATTTGTAATTATTTAAAAAATCTCAAAACAATCAAAAAAACTCGCAAAATACTTAAAACAAGTTCCCCAATCCATCATGGAGACTCCACTAGACCACATACAAGTGAGGTTCCTCACCCAGGCTAGAAAGCTAGAGAAACATCCGCGAGTGGCACACCCACACCAAAGCACTCTCATTTCCCTGGCCTGAGGGGGGACATTTGATGCCAACACCATAAAACACACCAAAACTGACATTCAGACCAGACTCATGAGGCGGAAGCAGGCAAGCCACCAGAGCAGCTTTTACGGACCCAAAGACGATAAGAATGCAAACTAACACCTAGAGAAATTATAGCCAGGGAGAATGGGAAATATTTGCCTAGCCTTTTTGCGATCTACTAGCAGAATGGATAAAGGAAGGGAGCCAGTTCAACTGGTCCAGGCTAACAGGGGGGTCGTTTGTGTCAGAGGACATGACGATGATGGAGGATTGCATTAGATATGGAAACGGAAACCCCTACTAGGAATTCCCTTACATGCAGCAATGCCTCACAAAGTGGGAAAGGAAGCAGGTAGAAAGGAGGAAGGAAACAAGAGTAAATAGAAGGGAAGCAGAATGGGACCTGGTAGACGCCAAAACCTTGCACAGGGAAAAGGCAGCACAGGTCAGACAGCAGTAGTTGCAATGGCACAGAAGACCACAGTGCCAATGGGGGCACCACCGCAGTGGTTCAAGAAGAGTACAGCATGTAGTCACAAGGTTCAAGAAAGTTGTACATAGAATCCAACAATCCAGGACCAGACCACCCCCTCCTCCATTCTCACAATCCTGGCCCCACGTCCATCGGGCAAAGGTTTCGCCCGCTCTCACATGTCCCATGCTATCCATAACACAGATACGACAAAGAACCCACTGTGACAATCTTGGTGTGACAATATGCCTCACAGTTTCCTGATTGACACCGGGGCAATGAAGTCCTGTCTTAAGGAAGGGATTATGCCTCTTTCCAGGGACTGCATGGATGCACAGGGATTGTCGGGCGCGGTCATGAGGGTCCCCTTCATGAAACCCTTAGAGTTAGAAGTTGGAGGGAGCAGGGTGGGGGGGCAGCTACTCTATCACCCCTTGTCACCTACTAACCCCCTGGGCAGAGACTTGATGGTCAAATTAAATATGACCATCCATTTCTCAAAAGACAGGACAATGAAGTACTCAGCCATGACCAGACTCATGTCCCTTGTACGCCCACAGGGCATGACCAGAAGGGTGAGAGCAATACTCGATTTGTCAGCCTTTACCAGTGCCATTCTCACCCTCGTGGCCAACACCCCCGAGTTGCTGAGACAGAAGTTGCAACTGTTGTGCGTGGTCGTATTTCCCCGGAAGGGTCACTATGCTGCAGAACCCTCACAGGAAGACCTGCTCTGCTTGGAGATAAGGCCCAAGTATGGTGTACTGTTGGCAAAAGACCAGGCAGATGTAATGTGGGCATGCATCATCTTCACTGTGACTGGCATCAGTGTACTGGATACAACTGGTGACCATCTGTTTGGTGAATATAGGGGGGCCTTGGAGATCATCTTTGTTAACTCCATCTATCTTAGGGTAGAAGTACGGAGTGAGGCCCCATTGCGCCTGGCAGTGCTCTGTGCGTGGCAGGAGCAGGACATGGCCACTGTACCACAACAACTGTGGGCCAAGGGGCCTTAGGATGTAGGGCTCATCAACACCTCCAGCCCAATGAGAATAACATTGAGAGTAGGGGCCCTTCTTCCGTCTATGCATCAGTATCTGCTCTCCAAAGTGGCAGATGAGGGTAGAGCACCCACGATCCAGGCAAAAGAAGACCAGGTGGTCATCCAGATAGGGGGTCGCCCTCTGCAATACCCCGATCTTCCCGGTTAAGAAAAGCCAGGGAGGAACTTGGAGCCTGGTTCAGGATCTGCGCCCCTCAATTACATTGTAGTTCCAGAATTCCATGTAGTATAAGACCCCTCTGTTATACTAACTAGCATACGGCAGACTCCCACTACTTTTCCATGATAAACATAAAGAATGCATTCTTCAGCATCCTACTGCACCCTGACAGCCAGTATTTTATGGCATTCACCTTCCGAGGGGTCCAGCTGCTATACCCGAGACTGCCACAAGGGTACTGAAAATCCCTCAGTACATTTAACAGAATACTGAGAAAGGATCTCACCAATTTCAGTCAAACAGCACCCTTATACAGTATGCTGATGGAATCTTGGTTTGCAGTCCCTCCAAGGATCTATGTCACCAAGAAATGATGCCTCCTAATTGCACTTGCCACAAGGGGATACCAGGTAGAAAAGGGAAGAGTACAATATGTGCAACAGGAGATTTTCTATCTAGGTCAGCTCATTTCAGTGACAGGCCAGTGGATTACATAAACAGGCATATTATATCCGGGCCCTGCTATCACTTAGGATGAAAAAGGATATGCAGAAGTATTTAGGCCTGTTCAACTGTGTCCGACAATCGGTCTTTAATTATAGCACACTCATTGCCCCCGTGCTCGGGGCAGTGAAGGAGGACAAAACATGCAGCGAGTAGCTAGTCTGGACATCTGAGATGAGGGAAACCTTTGGCAAACTAATAAGAAAATTATCCCACTCCCCGTGTTAGGTACGCCTGATTATAGGAAGGAGTTCTTCCTATTCAGCCACAGTGATGAGCGAGTCATGACAGCCGTCCTAACTGAAAAGTACCCAAGGGAAAAAAACTGCTTGCATATTACAGCGGGCTCTTGGACTCAGTCATGCAGGGCCATTTTCCATGCAAACAAGCCTTTGTGGTTGACACGAGCACGACACTATATGTAGCACATTGGGTGTATGCAGTCATATAAAAATGGAAGAGTACACTGACTACGCAATGGGTATCAGGGTATAAACTCATGCTCTCTAGACCATCCCTAAAATAGTTTGGTCCAATCTGGTAAATCCTGCCACTTTCCTAATGCACAAGGCCATGGAGGGGGAAGAGACCCATGACTGTACCACTCACACCCCCAATGGGATCAGCCAGGCTGAGGAAGATCTCATCCCCGGTGGAGAGGTGCTGTTTATTGATGGGTCCTCTACAATAGACCAAGAGATGGGGTGAGGCATACTGGGGCAGCTGTAGTGATGGCCCCTAGTCACGAAGCTTCAGACAGCCTACGGATCACAGTACTACTGGCTCTCCTCCCTCACCTCTCAGTGCAAGTGGCAGAGCTAACAGCATTAATTGAAGTCCTTACTCAGAGCTCAGGGAGGAAGGTGACCATCTACTCTGACTCTACTTATGTCACCACCACAGTGCACTCGAGCATAGGAAGGTGGAGGAGACAAGGGTTCTTAAAATCAGACTGCACCCCCATTGCATACCAGGACCTCCTGGAGTTGTCACGAGGAAATGCATTAGTAAACCAGATGGTGAAAAGAGCAGCATATAGGAGGGTTTGTGAGGCTCATATACTTGCAGCAGATTGAGGAGATCAGACTATCATACTACAAACCATACACAGAGACAGCAAGTTTGTATATGAGGGAACTGCAGGAGACGGCCCCTAGGGAAAAAAAGAAGCAGTGGCAGTCTAGGGGCTGCACACAGACAGCACACAACTTCATATATTGACACACCCTCCAGGAAACCTGTTATGCCCCGCAATCTAGTTGACATAGCCTTACTTCATCTATACCTACCCATGGACATGGCCAAAGATAACATGGTAGCGGAGCTTCAACTGACTTGTTCATCCCCAACACTGTCGAGATAATAAGTATGTGCCTCCTCGAATGCACTGTTTGTCAATTACATTCTCCCAAACACATGCTGAAGATAGTCTCATTGGCCATTCCTCAACCTATGGGACCATTCAAAACCCCCACATATTTATTTCATCGATAGGATAGACCGATGTGCAAACTATCGATACCGGAATACTTGTGGTCTGCCCTTAGTCCAGGTGGATTGAAGCCAGCCCTTGCGTACACTGCGATGCCAAGGCAGCAGCCACGTTCCTCATCTGGGAAATGATACCAAGATGGGGAGTGCCTGACATCATCCAATCGGAAAACGGCAGGCACTTTGTCAACTCTATGTCCTTGTGTAATGAAACTGGTGCTATGTAGAGCGCTCTGATACCCGATGTCAAAGGTCTAGTTCGCGCTATATAAAACTCTTAAAGAAAAAAAAAAAAACTCTATGTTTGGGTTCACTGATAGAATATCAACTACAAAAATATCAAGGAAAAAATATTGAGGCAAAAAATAGAATACAAAAATATCGACTGTCTATACTTAAAAAGGTAAGTACAAAAATATTGAAATAAAAATATTGTTTACAATAATATAGTTGTAGTTTAAATTATTATTTAAACTAATATTTTAAATAATTTTAAAAATGGTAAATTATATAATATTTGCAAAAATATATGTTTACATATTTAAATGTACCAAAAACATTAAATATTAAAAAAGGAAACCAATTTAAGTTAAAATTTAATAAAAAAGAATTTACAAACAAAAAATATCTCAATGATAAATATTATAATAAATCAAACACAATTATATAAATTAAACCAACATAAAATAAATTATTACAAATTAAAATAAATACATATAAATTTCCCGTTACATAAAAAAACACTTTTTTATATCTAAATAAATATAAAAATAAGTACTCCCACCTAACACAACACAAATGAAACAAAAATGTTTACATCACACAAAAATAATATTTACTACTCTAACTACCATACATATAAAATTACATAAAATATAACATTGCAAAATATGACAATTTACTATTCCCATTACAATTGACATAACAATCAAAATTATAATTTAAAGAAATATATATATATATATATATATATATATATATATATATATATATATATATATATATATATATATATATCTACTGGCGGTTGCCAGTAGATAGTTATAGTTAGGACCTATTATCCATAGGAAATTCGTAACATTCTTTTCCCAATAACTTTGGTGCCGGTTGACGAATCTTCGTGAAATTTTCAAAACTTATGGCCCGCTCCGGTCCGCTCCTATCTTGAAAGTTTTGGGGTGATTCATCAAGTGGGGGCCAAGAAAAAAGGGGGGTCCCAAAACGTGTTTTCTCCATGTTAATTCCCATAGGAAACTTTAGACACGGCTACAGCCCGAACTGCTGAACGGAATTACACCAAATTTGGCAAAAAGGTAGTGCTTGGTTCAGAAAGCGCCCTTTTTTTAAATGGTGTAAATCCATTCAGTAGTTGCGGAGAAATTAAAAAAATAATAGTCAAAAAATCAATTTGCCATAGGAAACTTTATGCAAGGCTACAGCCAAAACTGCTGAACGGAATTACACCAAATTTGGCAAAAAGGTAGTGCTTGGTTCGGAAAGCACCCTTTTTAAAAATGGTGTAAATCCGTTCAGTAGTTGCTGAGAAAATCAAAAATAAAAGTTTCGATATTTTGAGGCACGGAGGATCCGCGGACCCTCCCGACCACGAGCTTTATTCTAATTGGCTGTCAACACTCCAAACCAGGAAGTGTTGGCAGCCATCTTGTGACTCGGTGGAAGCGATTCACAAGAAAACAGAAAAACAGTTGCATAAAACAAGAAAAGGGGGCAGGGTAGAAACTCCCTGACCCCCTAGGCCTGCTAAGGGGGTCCCACAAGGACCCCCAGGGCCCAAAAAAGCATTTTTTTTAATAAAAGCGCCGAGATGCGCGGAGGATCCGTGGATCCGGCCGCAAAATAAAAAAAACTAAGCACGGGCTTCCGCGCTTTGTTAATATTTAGCCCCCGGGTGGGCCAGGTCCCAGGGGCACTGTAAAAAATAAGTGTGGGGGGGTCCCAATCCCCCCACACTGCCCCGGGGACCGCCACCCCTTGGGGCTTTGCATAAATATTTGCAGGGGGCACATGCCCCCCCGCAGCAAAGGGGACCGCCACCCCCCGGGGCTTCTTTTTTTAATGTATGGAGGGCCTCAAAGGCCCCCCCAAGCCCCGGGGACCACCACCCCCCAGGGCTTTGATTAATTATTTGCAGGGGAGGGGGGAGACTGCCCCCCCCGCAGCCGCGGGGATCGCCACCCCCGGGGCTTCTTTTTTTTTAGGAAATACCTGTATGGAGGGGCTCAAGCCCCCCCACATGCCCTGGGGACCGCCACCTCCCCGGGGCTCTATATATTCAAATGTGGGAGTCCTGACGGACCCCCAAGCCCCGGGGACCACCACCTCCCCGGGGCTCTGCAAATGGTGGGAGGGGGGCCGCACGGCCCCCCTCCTGGAGCCAGTGATGGCCCTGGGGACCGCCACCCCCCAGGGCCGGCTCCTGCAGTGTCCTGGGGTGCCCAGCCCCGGGACACTGTTGTTTGCAATGACAGGACGGGAGCCGCGTGGCTCCCGCCCTGTCATTGCAAACTGCTTTGCTTCATTGAAGCGATAGCAGGGAAACCTGCTCTCGCTTCAATGAAGCAAAGCAGATTGCTTTTCCACATGGGGAGCTGTATGTCAGCAGCTCCCCATGTGGAAAAGCAATGCCGGCTCCTGCAGGACGCAGGGAGCCAGCGGTACCGTGGGGGGATTGGGGACCCCCCCACAGTCCCCAACGAGAGGCCAGACCCCGGGGGATGGGGTCCCCGGGGCCATGAGTGGCCTGGGTGGGGGGCCATGCGGCCCCCTCCCCGTAATAAAAAATGTATTTAAAAAAAAAACACGCAAAGGCCGGCCCCGGGGGATGGGGTCCCCGGGGCCATAAATGGCCTGAGGAGGGGGGCCACTCAGCCCCTCTCCAATTATTTAAAAAAAAAAAAAAACATTGGCCATGCCCCGGGGGATGGAGTCCCCGGGGCCAAAAATGGCCTCAGGAGAGGGGCCACGCGGCCTCCTTCCGTTTTTTTTATAATTTAACAAAATAGGGGTCAGGCCCTGGGGGATGGGGTCCCTAGGGCCCAAAAATAGGAGAAGAAGGGGGGCCACACAGCCCTCCCTGCAGCACTCTGCAAACGTGCCCCCTGGCGCATTGTAAGATGGGGAACTAATTCCCCTTGAATACTGGGGGTCCCTGGGGGCCAACTAGCCCACCAGGAATCTCCAGTATGCACCAGGGAGCTGCGTTGCAGAGAGGTGTTCATAGGCCACACCCCTTTTTACACCTCTCTGCAACGCAGCTCTGTGGCGCTTACTGGAGGTACCTGGTGGGCTAGTTGGAGCCAGAGACTCTCAGGATTCAAGGGGACTTTATCCCCAACTTAAAACGCGCCACGGGGCGCGTTTGCACAGTGGTGAAGGGAGGGGCGGGGCCTGAGGTGACATGTGTACAAACACGCCCTGTGGCGTGTTTAAAGTTGGGGAATTAATTCCCTTGAATACTGAGGGTCCCTGGGGCCAACTAGCCCACCAGGTACCTTCAGTATGCGCCAGGGAGCTGCATTGCAGAGAGGTGTTCAGAGGCCACGCCCCTTTTTACACCTCTCTGCAATGCAGCTCTGTGGCGCTTACTGGAGGTACCTGGTGAGCTAGTTGGACCCCAGGGACCCTCAGGATTCAAGAGGACATTATCCCCCAACTCAAAACGCGCCACGGGGTGCGTTTGCACAGTGGTGATGGGAGGGGGCGGGGCCTGAGGTGACATGTGTGCAAACACGCCCTGAGGTGCGTTTTAAGTTGGGGAATTAATTCCTCTTCAATCCTGAGGGTCCCTGGGGGCCAACTAGCCCACCACTTACCTCCAGTAAGTGCCACTGCACTGCGTTGCAGAGAGGTGGCCCAGGCCATGCCCCTTTTTACACCACCCTGCAACGCAGATCTGTGGCGCTTACTGGAGGTAAGTGGTGGGGTAGTTGGCCCCCAGGGACCCTCAGGGCTCAAGGGGACTTAATCCCCCAATTTACAATGCACCAGGGGGTGCGTTTGCGCATTGGTGCATGGAGGGGGTGTGGCCTGATGTCACATGTGTGCAAACGCGCCCTGTGGTGCGTTTTAAGTTGGGGAATTAAGTCCCCTTGAATCCTGAGGGTCCCTGGGTGCAACTATCCCACCAGGTACGTCCAGTAAGTGCCACAGAGTTGCATTGCAGAGAGGTGTAAAATGGGGCATGGCCTTGAACCACCTCTCTGCAACGCAGCTCTGTGGTGCTTACTGGAGGTACATGGTGGGCTAGTTGGAGCCAGAGACTCTCAGGATTCAAGGAGACTTAATCCCCCAACTTAAAACGTGCCACAGGGCACCTTTGCATAGTGGTAAAGGGAGGGGGCGAGGCCTGAGGTGATTTATGTATGCAAACACACCCTGTGGCACGTTTAAAGATGGGGAATTAAGTCCCCTTTAATCCCGATGGCCCCTGGGGGCCAACTAGGCCACCAGGTACCTCCAGTAAGCACCAGAGGCCTGCGTTGCAGAGAGGTGGTCCAGGCCATGCCCCTTTTTACACCTCTCTGCAACACAGCTCCGTGGCACTTACTGGAGATACCTGGTGGGCTAGTTGGACCCCAGGGACCCTCAGGATTCAAGGGGACTTAATCCCCCAACTTAAAACGTGACATGGGCGTGTTTTTACAGTGATGAAGGGAGGGGGCATGGCCTGAGGTGATGTGTGCAAACATGCCCTATGGCGCGTTTTCAGTTGGGGAATTAATTCCCCTTCAATCCAGAGGGCCCCTGGGGGTCAACTGGCCTACCAGGTGCTTCCAGTAAGCACCACAGAGCTGCGTTGCAGAGAGGTGGTCCAGGCCATGCCCCTTTTTACACCTCTCTGCAACGCAGCTCTGTGGCACTTACTGGAGGTACCTGGTTTGCTAGTTGGACCCCAGGGACCAGCAGGATTCAAGGGGAGTTAATCTCCCAACTTAAAACGGCCACAGGGCGTTTACACACATGTCACCTCAGGCCCCCCTCCCTTCACCACTGTGCAAACGTGCCCCGTAGTGCATTTTAAGAGGTAGTTTTAACCCCCATGCCCTATTATGTACTAGGGACTTACAGAGGAGGTCATGCTAATCACAGGGGTACCCCAACGCACAGTGTTCCCTAGTGTATGTAGGTGTTTTCACTGTATTCTAAGTGTCTTTTAGCATAGCACTGGCTCTAGGCCTGGTTAGTCAGAGTCAGTTAGCACCAGTACCCGTCTGAAAAAGTTGTGGGCACAGGATGATTTTGGAACAAGGCCTCTTTCTGCTCCTCTGTTGGTTCTTTCTGCACATGTCTTGCTTCTTCCTGCACTTTTCTTCGTCTTTGTGGACTTCTGTTGCTTCTTTCTCCATTTCTTTTGCTTCTTTCTGTGCGTTTTTTCTTCTTTCTTCACATGTCCTACCTCTGTAGGCATAGTTAGAAACTAGCATTTGAAAAACCTTTGAAATTCACTGAAAAAACCATAGGTTTCAGGTACGTTATAGTTAGAAATTAGCATTTAAAAAACCTTTGAAATTCACTGAAAAAACCACAGGTTTCAGGCAAGTTATAGTTAGAAATTAGCATTTAAAAACCCTTAGAAATTCACTGAAAAAGCCATAGGTTTTATGGAAAGTTATAGTTAGTTGGACATTGCACTCGTACAAAACCCGTGAAATTCCCCCGTTATAGTTAGTTCAGCTAACTATAACTCGCGCCCCCGCAATGCACTGCTGATGCGTCACATATTACATCACTCATGACATGGTCAGTGACATCACTGATGACATCACTGATGACATCCCTGATGACATCATCCACGTGATAATTTGATGCATCTTCTCACACCCTAATATAACTTTTCATACACCCACTTTAAATTACAGACTGCCATTCTCAAAACCATAGACACTCCAATACCAATAACTACATACCCACTCACTGATTCTTACGCCTACACACACACATCCACTCACTCACCTGTACAGTCACTCATACTTATGGTCACTCAGTACAGGACTATCATATGCACTCATACACTTATATAGAAACTTACACACTGCCACTCATCCATAGAGGTACTCACACACCTAGTCAATCATGCAAATAATTAATCACACAGCCATTTACTCACCGATACAGTTATACACACACCAGCTCACTTACTCATACAAATACTACCACATTCTTACACTCTTAAACAATCACTGATACAAGCACACACTCATCCATACAACCACTCTCACAATCACACACTCTCACTTATAGCCATTTGTATACTCCAACACACATATATACTGCCTTTCACATATGTAGTTACTCACACATGTACCACTGAGATATACATTCACTAACTAACACACCCATACACACACTCACCCACCCATACAGTCCATCATAGATGCACTCTTGAAACCATGCACCCAGTGACTCACCCACTCACACATCTATACAGAGTCACACACACCCCACCCACACAAACACTCAGGCACCCATACAGATACTCAGACAACCAATCAATAACCCATATAGACCTCATGTAGCTATTCACAAACCCATGCAGCCGCTTACACACCAACAGACAGACGGATACAGACATTCACAGTTTATTCACTAACCCATGCAATCAGTAAGATACGTTTAATCACTCACTTATAGAGTCAGTCACGCACCTCCTAAATCATCCATTCAGACACTTATACACCTACTCATTCTTCAATACGCCTTTCCCTATATATTAAACATATTTAAACTTTACAGAAACACATAGTCACTGGATGATGTCTTCAGTGATGTCATCAGTGATGTCATTTGAGATGTCATCAGTGATGTCATCAGTGATGCCACTGACCATGTCATGAGTGATGTAATATGTGACGTCATCAGCAGTGCATTATGGGCGCGAGTTATAGTTAGCTGAACTAACTATAACGGGGGAATTTCACGGGTTTTGTATGAGTGCAATGTCCAACTAACTATAACTTTCCCTAAAACCTATGGTTTTTTCAGTGAATTTCTAAGGTTTTTTAAATGCTAATTTCTAACTATATCGTGCCTGAAACCTATGGTTTTTTCAGTGAATCTCAAATGTTTTTTAAATGCTAATTTCTAACTATAACGTGCCTGAAACCTATGGTTTTTTCAGTGAATATATATATATATATATATATTATCTACTGGCGGTCGCCAGTAGATAGTTATAGTTAGGACCTATTTTCCATAGGAAATCCGCAACATTCTATTTGAAATAACTCTCTTGCCGGTTGACGAATCTTCGCGAAATTTTCAAACTTTATGGCCCGCTCCGGTCCGCTCCTACCCAAAAGTCTCGGGGTGATTCGTCAAGCGGGGGCCGAGAAAAAAGGGGGGTCCCAAAACGTGTTTTCCCCATTCATTTTCCCATAGGAAACTTTAGACACGGCTACAGCCCGAACTGCCGAACGGAATTACACCAAATTTGGCAAAGAGGTAGTTCTTGGTTCAGAAAGAACCCTTTTTGTTAAATGATGTAAATCCGTTCAGTAGTTGCTGAGAAAATCAAAAGTAAAATCACATATATATCTGGGCGGAGCCTAACCACACGTCATCGTGAGATCTGATTGGCTGTCAGCACTTCATCCTGGAATTGCTGGCAGCCATCTTGGGACCAATATAAATGATAGTACCCCATTGAAATGCATTGTAGTGAATCAAAGATTTTGAGGGTTACCAAAAGGAGAACTATAAAGGGTGATAACAGACTCTAGTTACATTAGAATTCATTTGTTGATGGTACCATACTAATTTCAGGAATTGTGGTGTGTTCTAAGGTGATTTTACCCTGTGAAAAACCTTCTGCTGGGATATCATGAATCATGTTTGAGAGAAAACTATTTTCACATGCTTGTCCCATAGAGTTTTGGAAGGTGCTCCCGAGGTAAAATGAGAGCATATTTTCTGTAAATTCACATTATCTTTCTCAGTCATGTGAGAATGAAGTCTGACATTCTCAGTAAAACATGTACATCCAACAAGGGCAGAGACTGTCAGTTGATTCCTTTGTGTTCTACTGCAGCTTCCCAGAGTGTTCTAAAGAACAACTAGAGTGCTAACAGCCTTACTTATGACAAAAGTATGGCACACCTGAAGCCATCTTGATTGGAATAAACTGGTAACACTTAAAACATTTAATTTAAAAAGGAACAAAATGATGGGGTTCATTTTGTCATAGAAATTATGGTTAGTGCTGTAGAAAGAAAAATTAGGATTTCAAGTGTGATCTCAAATATCTTCCTGTTATATTTCAACAGGAGCAGCCTGCCAGTTGATGCCTTTGTGTTCTACTGCAGCTTCCCAGAGTGTTCTAAAGAACAACTAGAGTGCTAACAGCCTTACTTATGACAAAAGTATGGCACACCTGAAGCCATCTTGATTGGAATAAACTGGTAACACTTAAAACATTTAATTTAAAAAGGAACAAAATGATTGGGTTCATTTTGTCATAGAAATTATGGTTAGTGCTATAGAAAGAAAAATTAGGACATGTTTCAAGTGAGATCTCAAATATCTTCCTGTTATATTTCAACAGGAGCAGCCTGTCAGTTGATGCCTTTGTGTTCTACTGCAGCTTCCCAGAGTGTTCTAAAGAACAACTAGAGTGCTAACAGCCTTACTTATGACAAAAGTATGGCACACCTGAAGCCATCTTGATTGGAATAAACTGGTAACACTTAAAACATTTAATTTAAAAAGGAACAAAATGATGGGGTTCATTTTGTCATAGAAATTATGGGTAGTGCTGTAGAAAGAAAAATTAGGACATGTTTCAAGTGAGATCTCAAATATCTTCCTGTTATATTTCAACAGGAGCAGCCTGCCAGTTGATGCCTTTGTGTTCTACTGCAGCTTCCCAGAGTGTTCTAAAGAACAACTAGAGCGCTAACAGCCTTACTTATGACAAAAGTATGGCACACCTGAAGCCATCTTGATTGGAATAAACCGTTAATACTTAAAACATTTAATTTAAAAAGGAACAAAATGAGGGGGTTCTGTTTGAAATAGAAATTATGGTTAGTGCTGCAGAAAGAAAAATGAGGGCATGTTTTAAGTGAGATCTCAAATCCTCTTCTACTTCATTAGAAAATTCTGACATGCAGACTGAAACAATCACTTTCAATACCAGCAGCAGACTTCCAGTTAACTCCCTAGTGAGCAGTAGATTTACTACAGTGATCTAATGAGCAACTAGAGTGCTAACATTCTGAATTTATGGCAAATGTGAGACACATCTGAATGCCTTCTTGATGGAATAAAAGTAAAAAACTGAAAGCATTTCCTACTGAGGAGACTGCAGTAAATGAGGAAATTAGGAAACTTCATAACAAAGAAGTCTTCCAAGATGGCCACCAGAGAAAAAAGAGCCCAAATGTAGCACAAATATTACCCAGATGTAGCCCACATATAGCCCAATGACAAAAGTGTGCAAAACACTTTTTAGTTTTAGTTTTTTGCAGTTTTATGTAGTGCAGACTGGTCAGGTATTGGAGCGTTGCATCTTAAAACATGACCCCCTACACTACAAAAAGACCACTGCACTACCCTAAACCCTAAAACACTACACCCAGCACGACCCCCTACACTACACAAGCACCACTGCACTATCCTAAACCCTAAAACACTACCCCCAGCATGACCCCCTACACTACACAAACACCACAGCACTACCCTAAACCCTAAAACACTACCCCCAGCATGACCCCCTACACTACCCAAACACCACTGCACTAACCTAAATCCTAAAACACTACCCCCAGCACGACCCCCTACACTACCCAAACACCACTGCACTAACCTAAAACATGACCCCCTACACTGCACAAACACCACTGCACTACCCTAAACCCTAAAACACTAACCCCAGCACGACCCCCTATACTACACAAGCACCAATGCACTACCCTAAACCCTAAAACACTACCCCCAGCACAACCCCCTACACTGCCCGAACACCACTGCACTGCCCTAAACCTTGAAACACCAGCCCCTGCACGACCCCCTACACTGTTCGAACACCACTGCAGTGCCCTAAACCCTGAAACACCACCCCCAGCACGACCCCCTACACTGCCCGAACACAACTGCACTGCCCTAAACCCTGAAACATCACCCCCAGCAAGACCCCCTACACTGCCCGAACACCACTGCCCTAAACCCTGAAACACCACCCCCAGCACGACCCCCTACACTGCCCGAGCACTACTGCACTGCCCTAAACCCTGAAACACCAGCCCCAGCATGACCCCTACACTGCCCGAACACCACTGCACTACCCTAAACCCAGAAACACCACCCCCAGCACGACCCCCTACACTGCCCGAGCACCACTGCACTGCCCTAAACCCTGAAACACCAGCCCCAGCACGACCCCCTACAATGCCCAAACACCACTGCACTGCCCTAAACCCTGAAACACCAGCCCCAGCACGACCCCCTACACTGCCCGAACACCACCGCACTGCCCTAAACCCTGAAACACCAGCCCCAGCACGACCCACTACACTGCCTGAACACCACTACACTGCCTGAACACCACTGCATTGCCCTAAACCCTGAAACACCACCCTGTGCACAACCCCCTACACTGCCCGAACACCACTGCACTGCCCTAAACCCTGAAACACCATCCCCAGCACGATCCCCTACATTGCACGAACACCACTGCACAGCCCTAAACCCTGAAACACTACCCCCAGCAAGACCCCCTACACTGCCCAAACACCACTGCAGTGCCCTAATCCCCGAAACTTCACCCCCAGCAAGACCCCCTACACTGCCCGAACACCACTGCACTGCCCTAAACCCTGAAACACCAGCCCCAGCATGACCCCCTACATTGCCCGAACACCACTGCACTGCCCTAAACCCTGAAACACCACCCCCTGCACGACCCACTACACTGCCCGAACACCACTGCACTGCCCTAAACCCTGAAACACCAACCCCAGCACGACCCCCTACACTGCCCGAACACCACTGCACTGCCCTAAACCCTGAAATACCACCCCTGCATGACCCCCTACACTGCCCGAACACTACTGCACTGCCCTAAACCCTGAAACACCACCCCCAGCATGACCCCCTTAACTGCACAAACACCACTGCACTGCCCTAAACCCTGAAACACTACCCCCAGCAAGACCCCCTACACTGCCCGAACACCACTGCACTGCCATAAACCCTGAAACATCACCCCCAGCAAGACCCCTACACTGCCCGAACACCACTTCCCTAAACCCTGAAACACCACCCCCAGCAAGACCCCCTACACTGCCCGAACAACACTGCACTGCCCTAAACCCTGAAACACCACCCCCAGCATGACCCCCTACACTGCCCGAACACCACTGCTCTGCTCAAAACCCTGAAACACCAGCCCCAGCACGACCCCCTACACTGCCCGAACACCACTGCACTGCCCTAAACCCTGAAACACCAGCCCCAGCACGACCCCCTACACTGCCCAAACACCACTGCACTGCCCTAAACCCTGAAACACCACCCACAGCACGACCGCCTACACTGCCTGAAAACCACTGCACTGCCCTAAACCCTGAAACACCAGCCCCAGCATGACCCCCTACACTGCCCGAACACCACTGCACTGCCCTAAACCCTCAAACACCAGCCCCAGCACGACCCCTACACTGCCTGAACACCACTGCACTACCCTAAACCCTGAAACACCAGCCCCAGCAAAACCCCCTACACTGCCCGAACACCACTGCACTGCCCTAAACCCTGAAACACCAGCCCCAGCAAGACCCCCTACATTGCCCGAACACCACTGCACTGCCCTAAACCCTGAAACACCACCCCCAGCAAGACCCCCTACACTGCCTGAACACCACTGCACTGTCCTAAACGCTGAAACACCACCCCCAGCAAGACCCCCTACACTGCCTGAACAACACTGCACTGCCCTAAACCCTGAAACACCACACCCAGCACGACCCCCTACACTGCCCGAACACCACTGCTCTGCCCAAAACGCTGAAACACCACCCCCAGCACGACCCCCTACACTGCCCGAACACCACTGCACTGCCCTAAACCCTGAAACACCACCCCCAGCACGACCCCCTACACTGCCCGAACACCACTGCACTGCCCTAAACCCTGAAACACCACCCCCAGCACGACCCACTACACTGCCCGAACACCACTGCACTGCCCTAAACCCTGAAACATCACCCCCAGCAAGACCCCCTACACTGCCCAACCACCACTGCTCTAAACCCTGAAACACCACCCCCAGCATGACCCCCTACACTGCCTGAACACCACTGCACTGCCCTAAACCCTGAAACTTCACCCCAGCACGACCCCCTACACAGCCCGAACACCACTGCTCTGCCCAAAACCCTGAAACACCAGCCCCAGCACGACCCCCTACACTGCCCGAACACCCCTGCACTGCCCTAAACCCTGAAACACCACACCCAGCACGACCCCCTATACTGCCCGAACACCACTGCACTGCCCTAAACGCTGAAACACCACCCCCAGCAAGACCCCCTACACTGCCTGAACAACACTGCACTGCTCTAAACCCTGAAATACCACACCCAGCACGACCCACTACACTGCCCGAACACCACTGCTCTGCCCAAAACCCTGAAACACCAACCCCAGCACGACCCCCTACACTGCCCGAACACCACTGCACTGCCCTAAACCCTGAAACACCACCCCCAGCACGACCCCCTACACTGCCCGAACACCACTGCACTGCCCTAAACCCTGAAACACCACCCCCAGTACAACCCCCTATACTGCCCGAACACCACTGCACTGCCCTAAACCCTGAAACATCACCCCCAGCAAGACCCCTACACTGCCCAAACACCACTGCTCTAAACCCTGAAACACCACCCCCAGCACGACCCCCTACACTGCCCGAACACCACTGCACTGCCCTAAACCCTGAAACTTCACCCCCAGCACGACCCCCTACACTGCCCGAACACCACTGCTCTGCCCAAAACCCTGAAACACCAGCCCCAGCATGACCCCCTACACTGCCCGAACACCACTGCACTGCCCTAAACCCTGAAACACCAGCCCCAGCACGACCCCCTACACTGCCCGAACACCACTGCACTACCCTAAACCCAGAAACACCACCCCCAGCATGACCCCCTACACTGCCCGAACACCACTGCACTGCCCTAAACCCTCAAACACCAGCCCCAGCACGACCCCCTACATGGCCCGAACACCACTGCACTACCCTAAACCCTGAAACACCAGCCCCAGCAAGACCCCCTACACTGCCCGAACACCGCTGACCTGCCCTAAACCCTGAAACACCAGCCCCAGCAAGACCCCCTACAATGCCCAAACACCACTGCATTGCCCTAAACGCTGATACACCAGCCCCAGCAAGATCCCCTACACTGCACGAACACCCTTGCACTGCCCTAAACCCTGAAACACCACCCCCAGCAAGACACCCTACACTGCCCGAACACCACTGCACTAAACCCTGAAACACCACCCCCAGCAAGACCACCTACACTGCCTGAACACCACTGCACTGCCCTAAACCCTAAAACACTACCCCCAGCATGACCCCCTACACTGCCCGAACACCACTGCACTGCCCTAAACCCTGACTCACCACCCCCCTGCACGACCCCCTACACTGGCCGAACACCACTGCACTGCCCTAAACCCTGAAACACCACCCCCAGCATGACCCCCTACACTGCCCGAACACCACTGCACTGCCCAAAACCCTGAAACACCACCCTCAGCACGACCCCCTACACTGCCTGAACACAACTGCACTGCCCTAAACCCTGAAACACCAGCCCCTGCACGACCCCCTACACTGCCCGAACACCCCTGCACTGCCCTAATCCCTGAAACACCACCCCCAGCACGACCCCCTACACTGCCTGAACACCACTGCCCTAAACCCTGAAACACCACCCCCAGCACGACCCCCTACACTGCCCGAACACCACTGCACTGCCCTAAACCCTGAAACACCACCCTCAGCACGACCCCCTACACTGCCTGAACACCACTGCACTGCCCTAAACCCTGAAACATCATCCCCTGCACGACCCCCTACACTGCCCAAACACACCTGCACTGCCCTAATCCCTGAAACACCACCCACAGCATGACCCCCTACACTGCCTGAACACTACTGCCCCAAACCCTGAAACACCACCCCCAGCAAGACCCCCTACACTGCCCGAACACCACTGCACTGCCCTAAACCCTGAAACACCACCTCCAGCACAACCCCCTACACTGCCTGAACACCACTGCACTGCCCTAAACCTGAAACACCAGCCCCAGCACGACCCCCTACACTGCCCGAACACCACTGCTCTGCCCAAAACACTGAAACACCAGCCTCAGCACGACCCCCTACACTGCCGAACACCACTGCACTGCCCTAAACCCTGAAACACCAGCCCCAGCACGACCCCCTACACTGCCCGAACACCACTGCACTACCTTAAACCCTGAAACACCAGCCCCAGCATGACCCCCTACACTGCCCGAACACCACTGCACAGCCCTAAACCCTGAAACTCAACCCCCAGCACAACCCCCAGCACTACCCGAACACCACTGCACTACACTAAACCCCAAAATACTCCCCCAGCACGACCCCCTACACTACCCGAACACAACTGCACTGCCCTAAACCCTCAAACACTCCCCCAGCATGACCCCCTACACTACCCAAACACTACTGCACTGCCCTAAACCCTGAAACACTACCCCCGCATGACCCCCTACACTACCAGAACACCACTGCCCTAACCCCTGAAACACCACCCCCAGCAAGACCCCCTACACTGCCCGAACACCACTGCACTGCCCTAAACCCTGAAACACCATCCCCAGCATGACCCCCTACACTGCCCGAACACCACTGCACTACCCTAAACCACGACCTCCTACACTACACAAACACCACTGCACTACCCTAAACCCTAAAACACTACCCCCAGCACGACCCCCTACACTACACAAACACCACTGCACTACCCTAAACCCTAAAACACTAACCCCTACACTACACAAACACCACTGCACTACCCTAAACCCTAAAACAATACCCCCAGCAGTACCTCCTACACTACCCAAACACCACTGCACTACCCTAACCCTAAAACACTACCCCCAGCAGTACCCCCTACACTACCCAAACACCATTGCACTACCCTCAACCCTAAAACACTACCCCCAGCAGTACCCCCTACACTACCCAAACACCACTGCACTACCCTAAACCCTAAACCACTACCCCCAGCACGACCCTCTACACTACCCAAACACCACTGCACTACCCTAAACCCTAAAACACTATCCCCAGCACAACCCCCTACACTACCCAAACACCACTGCACTACCCTAAACCCTAAAACACTCCCCCAGCACAACTCCCTACACTCTCCAAACACCACTGCACTACCCTAAACCCTAAATCTACCCCTAGCACGACCCCCTACACTACAGAAACACCACTGCACTACCCTAAACCCTAAAACACTACCCCCAGCAGTACCCCCTACACTACCCAAACACCACTGCACTACCCTAATCCCTAAAACACTACCCCCAGCACGACCCCCTACACTACCCAAACACCACTGCACTACCCTAAACCCTAAAACACTACCCCCAGCACGACCCCCTTCACTACCTAAACACAACTGCACAATTTGTTACAGGCGTTGCAACGCAGGCCTGTGGTGCTTACTGGAAGTACCTGGTGGGCTAGTTGGGCCCCAGGGACCCTCAGGATTCAAGGTGACCTAATCCCCCAACTTAAAACGCGCCACGGGGCGCGTTTGCACAGTGGTGAAAGGAGGGTGCGGGGCCTCAGGTGACATGTGCGCAAACACGCCCTGTGGTGCGTTTTAAGTTGGGGAAATAATTCCCCTTGAATCCTGAGGGACCCTGGGGGCCAACTAGCCCACCAGGTACCTTCAGTAAGCACAACGGAGTTGCGTTGCAGAGAGGTGAAAAAGGTGCGTGGCCTCGGAACGCCTCTCTGCAACTCAGCTCTGTGGTCCTAACTGTAGGTACCTGGGGGCTAGTTGGGCCCCAGGGACCCTCAGGATTCAAGGGGACTTAATCCCGCAACTTAAAACGCGCCACGGGGCGCGTTTGCACACGTCACCTCAGGCCCCCCTCCCTTCACCACTGTGCAAACGCGCCCTGTAGCGCGTTTTAAGAGGTAGTTTTAATCCCCCTGCCCTATTATGTACTAGGGACTTACAGAGGAGGTCATGCTAATCACAGGGGTACCCCAACGCATAGTGTTCCCTAGTGTATGTAGGTGTTTTCACTGTATTCTAAGTGTCTTTTAGCATAGCACTGACTGGTTAGTCAGAGTCAGTTACCACCAGTACCCGTCTGAAAAAGTTGTGGGCACAGGATGATTTTGCAACAAGGCCTCTTTCTGCTCCTCTGTTGGTTCTTTCTGCACATCTTTTGCTTCTTCCTGCACTTTTCTTCGTCTTTGTGGACTTCTGTTGCTTCTTTCTGCATTTCTTTTGCTTCTTTCTGTGCGTTTCTTCTTCTTTCCTCACATGTCCTACCTCTGTAGGCATAGTTAGAAAATAGCATTTAAAAAACCTTTGAAATTCACTTAAAAATCATAGGTTTCAGGCACGTTATAGTTAGAAATTAGCATTTAAAAAACCTTTGAAATTCACTGAAAAAACCATAGGTTTCAGACACGTTATAGTTAGAAATTAGCATTTAAAAAACCTTTGAAATTCACTGAAAAAACCATAGGTTTTAGGGACAGTTATAGTTAGTTGGACATTTCACTCGTACAAAACCATAGAAATTCCCCCGTTATAGTTAGTTCAGCTAACTATAACTCGCGCCCGCTAATGCACTGCTGATGACGTCACATATTACATCACTCATGACATGGTCAGTGACATCACTGATGACATCACTGATGACATCTCAAATGACATCACTGATGACATCATCCATGTGATAATTTCATGCATCTTCTCACACCCTAATATAACTTTTGATACACCCACTCTAAATTACAGACTGCCATTCTCAAACCATACACACTCCAATACCAATAACTACATACCCACTCACTGATTCTTAGGTCTACACACACACATCTACTCACTCACCCGTACAGTCACTCATACTTACAGTCACTCAGTACAGGACTATCATATGCACTCATACACCTATATAAACACTCACACACCGCCACTCATCCATAGAGGTACTCACACACCTAGTCAGTCATGCAAAAAATTAATCACACACCCATTTACTCACCTATACAGTTATACACACACCAGCTCACTTACTCATACAAATACTAGCACATTCTTACGCTCTTATACAATAACTGATACAAGCACACGCGCATCCATACAGCCACTCTCACAATCACACACTCTCACTTATAGCCATTTAAATACTCTAACATACATATATACTGCCTTTTACATATGTAGTTACTCGCACATGTACCACTGAGATATACATTCACTCACTCACTAACACACCCATACACACACTGACCCACCCAAGCAGTCCATCACAGATGCACTCTTGAAATCATGCACCCAGTGAATCACCCACTCACACATCTATGTACAGAGTCACACACACCCCACCCACACAAACACTCAGGCAGCCATACAGATACTCAGAGAACCAATCAATAACCCATATATACACTCATGTAGCTATTCGCAAATCCATGCATCCACTTACACACCAACAAACAGACGGATACAGACATTCACACAGTTTAGTCACTAACCCATGCATTCAGTAAGATACGTTTAATCACTCACTTGTAGAGTCAGTCACGCACGTACTAAATCATCCATTCAGACACTTATACACCCACTCATTCTTCAATACGCCTTTCCCTATATATATTAAACATATTTAAACTTTACAGAAACACACAGTCACTGGATGATGTCATCAGTGATGTCATTTGAGATGTCATCAGTGATGTCATCAGTGATGTCACAGACCATGTCATGAGTGATGTAATATGTGACGTCATCAGCAGTGCATTGCGGGGCGCGAGTTATAGTTAGCTGAACTAACTATAACGGGGAATTTCTATGGTTTTGTACGAGTGAAATGTCCAACTAACTATAACTGTCCCTAAAACCTATGCTTTTTCAGTGAATATATATATATATATATATATATATATATATATATATATATATATATATTCCCACTCCACTCAGTGCAACAGCAGGGAAATTGTTGGTTTGTAGAAGGGTACAATTTACTATTCTTACATCAGACATGGCAACAGTAGGGAAAGTGTTGGATTGCGGAGGGGTAAGAATTAATATTCCCACTCCATTTAGTGCAACAATAGGGAAAGTGTTGGATTTTTAAGGGGTAAAAATTAATATTCCCACTCCAATCTGTGCAACAGTAGGGAAAGTGTTGGATTGTGGAAGGGTAAATTATACTATTCCCACTCCAGTCAGTGCAACAGTAGGGAAAGTGTTGGATTGCGGAAGGGTAACATTTACTATTCACACATCAGACAGTGCAACAGTAGGGAAAGTGTTAGATTGTGGAGGGGAAAAATTCATATTCCCACTGCAATCAGTGCAACAGTAGGGAAAGTGTTGGATTGTGGAAGGGTAAGTTTTACTATTACCACTCCAGTCAGTGCAACAGTAGGGAAAGAGTCGGATTGCGGAGGGGTAAAATAGACTAGTCCCACTCCAGTCAGTACAAAAGTTGAAAATGTGTTGGATTTTCAAATAAAAAAAGTATTTTATTCCCACCACAGTCAGTACTACATTAAAAACAAACAAAATGTCTACAAATATAAACACACATTTCAAAAACAAATTAAAAATGTAAAAAAACATATTTAAAATGTAATATATATAACATTTTAACAAATAATGAAAAATAAAACATTTCATAAAAATAAAAACATAAAAATGTCACAAACAATATTAAAAATGAAATGCAATATTATTTTACATATAGAAAATGCTCTTAAGAACTATTTATTAATAAATATAATTTATAAAATAATTTTTGTTATAATTTCCTCCCACCATATACCCCATCAAAACTTACAACCATAACTTAACACTAAAATAAAAACACAATTTTACAATAGTAACCTAAATATGTATTAGCAATAAATATCATATATAATTAAAAATTATTACTCAATTAAATGTATTTGAATTTCTACAATATAGCTCACAAAATATACACATACTCCTAAAATGTAATAATTAATAACACAATTAAATTGTATAAAATAAATGATCATTTATTAAATTATAAATATTTATAACTTAAAATTGATTTATTTCCCACCCTATACCCCTAATAAACCACACAATGCACACCTAAAATTAAAAAAAATACAGACACAATTAACTTAATTAATTATCAATTAAATAATTCATATTAATGAACTCACATCCGCCCGACATCACAGCTGTCTCAGGACCAACCGAACTCCGGTCCCGACACCGCCATTGCAATGCGACTGCACATGGTGTTGTCGCATACTCCCATTTCTCCATGAGAGCTTGGAGAAATGGGAGACTGTGTAAATCCTTGCACCACGTGTCAGACACCTCCGCAGGGATGTGGAATGCTTATAGCCCAACACCCAGGACATATTGTTTGGGGTCAAGGACAACACGTTTTCATGTGTATTTTGTCCTTGGGACAAGTAGGCCAAACCCCCTGCAGCACAAACCCTTTGGCTGGCAGTTTGCAGTACCACATTATGGATCAAGGAAGGACACTGTCTGAAGTTAAGGTAATATTTTTGTCCATATGTTAATGCTGTTCAAACTTGTATTTATGGTTCATTAATTGAAAGCCTTAATTATTAGGGTGAGCTCTCTAAGTAAATGTTGCAAGCTCTGAATGCACTACTGACAGTGGTTCCAGTATAAAAATGTGTACACACGTTTTCAATGTTTAGCAATATGAGGCTATGTATAATGCTCCCAGAATGCTCTCTGATTAGATGCAAATATTTGCAGAAGCTTGAAAGCAAGATTGATGACTCTTTGCTTTCAAAATAAAATGTTCATATAAAAATGAAAGCAGGAAAAAAACTTTTACCTAAACTACTGTAAAATGTCAGGTACCATTTCTTTGCATCATCATTCAGTAACATGTGTTGATGCATGCTAGTATTTCCCAAAAATATTCATAGTGAGAAATCAGTGTAACCAGTTTCAATAAGATTATGGGAAACAAAAATAAACAAGCATTAGCAAAGCCAGTAGATCTGAAATTGGTGGTCAGCTTTTTAGTTTTGTCAATGTGTGAATTATTTTGGCATGGTTTTTGTAAAACATCATTGGTGTGGAAGCTGAGCTACCGGGCCCTCACCATTATAACAAACAATGGCAAAAGCAGAAATAGTTTTTGGTCTCAAAAAGCACATACTGCCACAGTAGTTACTGGCACTGGACAAAACTACTTTGTGTACCAATATGCTCCTTGTAAAAGAGCAATAAGCTGTCACTACAGTGAAGCCAGCCGATACAGAGAGAGAGAGACAACATTTTAATAAACGCAAAAAGTCATGGTCAATGGCAGACCAAATTAGGGGCCCAATTATTAAAGAAAGTCTCAGAGGCATACAAGCATACCGTATAGACTATCTTTATGCACAATGTCATCTGGGCAATTCACAGCGCCAGGATACCCGTAGGGTGACAGTTTTGCGCTATATAATTTCAAGAAATAAATAAGTGCACCCATGGTATATGTCCTTGCATTAAGTGCAGCTAATCAGCTTTCGTGAATTCCCAAGAATTTACGGAAGTAGGACAAGCAATAGTACTCCTAGAAAATATTTGTGAACTCATTTTAGCATGAGCAATTATGCATGTGTAGATTTGCTCATGTGAACATCTGAGTGTTTGCAAGTTCACTTTCCCTCCAACCACTTTTTCCTAACTCTGGAAGAACATTTACGTCTGCTATTGTCAGAAGTAAATTTCCAACATTTCTCAGTATGGGAAAAGATTAGAGAAGAGTTTTTGAAAACCCTTGAAACTTGCAAGTAAGTTTGCACAGACTCAAAAGGGCATTCTAACCCTGGAACTATTGCTTATCACTACCTTCAGCCCCAGTATGTAGATCTGCGGAAATGTGGCAACATAAGGGGATTGCAAGTATTCAAACACTACTCTGGTATGAGCCCTGGCATAATCAGAGAGGCTATATCAGAGCTCTTATATAATGAGATTTCTGCCATAATTTGTGCCGCACTACATGGCACCAAAGGGACAAGTGGATCTTGTTACAGGACAAGTAGATTTATGAAGCAACCTGCCCCATGGACAAGTAGATATTTTATTAAATTCCACACCCCTGCCTCATGGTGTTGTCACACAGTGCAGGGATTTACAGGGGGCATCATAGATGCCCGGAGTCTGCAGAGACATGGGGGCCCTGCTAGGGGCCTTCAAGGTCACTTTCCGACAGGCTTTTAACGTTGGAAAGCTCGACACGAAAAGCAAACCCCGACATGAAAAGCAAACCCCGACATGAAAAGCCTGTTGGAAACCGACATCATAATCCCCATGGTGTGAATGCTAAACATAGGCATATGAGCGACCTCCAACTGGCCGATGGGCTCCTTGAGCCTGTTGGAAGCCAGTCGGTCCGACTGGCCAGTTTCAAATTTGACAGCCTTTATCATAATAAGGCTGTCGGATTTGAAGCCCACGATGTGAGTCAGAAAGCCTCTGACCGCAGGCCCCATAATAAATTCCAACCCTGTACACCCATAAATCCCACAACCCACTCATTTTTTTAAAAGATGTACTTACACTATTAACATAATTAATGTTTGATTAAATAATTAACATTAATGATCAATTAAAATTAAATTAAGTTACTTACCACCCTCCACCCTTAGAAACCCCACAGCCCACATATAAAATTTAAATTAAAAAACATTATTTACAATATCAACTTAATTAATTACCAATTAAATAACTAGGGCCTCATTTTGATGTCAGTCAGAAAGCCCCTGATCTGTGGTCAGAGGCTTCCCGACCAACATCTTCGGCAGTGAAAGTGGCTGGTCATTCCAGCTGGCTTCCGATGGGCTCAAGGAGCCAGTAGGCCAGTTGGAACTGGCAAATAATCCCTTAAGGATGGTGTTTCCGCCGTTGGGATTATGATGCCGGTTTCCCACAGAATTTTCATGTGGGGCTTTACAATGTGAAAAGCCTGTCAGAAAGCAACTTTGGGGGCCCTTAGCAGGGCCCACTTCTCCCTGCAGCCTCCATAGACAAATGTGAGTTTGCAATCACACCATGTGCGGTCGCATTGTAATTTGGTGGTCAGAACCGCCAACCTACAGTCAGTCGGATCCAACATCGAAACGGTGTCGCCCGACATCGTAATAAGGCCCTTAATATTTGTTAAAAATATATTTTTTTAAATTACACAATTAACAAAATGTATTAATATTTATTATTTAATTAAATCATCTTTATACAAAAATAAACATTAATTTATTATAATTAAATTACTTCCCACCTTGTACCCCTATAAACCCACAACCCGCTACGGTACCCATAGTAAGAAAAAGTACTTAAATAAAATGTATTAACTACAAAAAATTTAACAAGTACATTCAAAAACATAAAAAATATTTAAACAAAAAAACGACATCATATACATATAAAATAAAGAACAAAATACATAACAAAAAATTAAAATATTACTTACCTTAAATCGATATTCTTGACAACAATATTCTTGCACTCAATATTTCAATTCCACGATATTTTTTACTCGATATTAAATTAATGTCAGTCGATATTTTTTACTCAATATTCTTTCTCACCATCCTATGTTTGATCAAATCTGCACCCTCCTAGATATCACTCATAAACTGGTCTCAGTATGCCACCCTCAAAGCAATGTCATCGTTGAGACATTCAAAAGTCTTCTCAAGAACAAAATCTGTAAAATGTGTGCCAGTCTTAATAAAAAAGTAGCTCCATTGCCTCCCCCTGCCGTCTTTGTGTTAAGAAACACACCGAGCAGCAATTATTACCTCATACCACACCAAATTGTGACAGGCAGACGAATGGAGACACCCATCCCAATCACTCGGACAAAATAAGCTCTGAAGCAAGCTCTAAGGTATTGGGGGATGCACATGTACCTCTCGGAGCTGATAAGGACTGCCAGGTTCTTGACCAAACAGGTCCACCATCGAAATACTCAAGGGGCAAACACCAAACTACCCTACCAAACACCTCAGCAGGGCAAAAAGTCAACATCGCAACTTTGTGCGGAAGTGGAAGCAGGCCAGGTTTGAACAGCCCTACTGAGTAATATTTTCAACCCTGTCCACTGTCAAGATGAAAGGAAGAGAAGCTTGGGTCTACATCTCTGCTGTATGACCTAAGAGTTGAGCTAGTGTGCACCTCCCCGACAACCTCCCATACAGCTAAGACTCGTCCGCTTCACAATTGCATGCAGCACATGCAGGTCAAAAGGACACCTCTGCACCAATTAAAACACCACACCTTTAAATGGAGCAGCCCAAAAGGAAGAGTACTGTCCCCACTGTAGCAAGGAGAGGGGGAAGCAAAATACAAACAGTACTAAATCTGCTTAGATTCACCATTCCCCAAAATTTCTAGCACCTCCTTCCAGTACCCGACTAGGAAAATTTGCTCAATGTAAAACCATTGAGTGTATCAGTAAAATGTAAATGCAGGAATATTCCAAACAGCTGTGTAATGATGTGTTTTTTCCAAGCTAACTTACAACACACAGCTCTTATCCTACAGGTCTACGATCGGGCTGCAAGAGCACCATCATTTCCGCGATCTGCCACCCCTTCAATCAAAGCTTTCAAAAGGACTTTCATGAGGCCAACCGCTCAATTATTACAGACTACGAATTGACTTTACAACCATTTTTAAAGAGACATTTTTGTACTGCACCAAGACAAAACACCTCAGGGTGCTCAGACGACAGACATCCACCCTGAAGACGATCCTACAGCCTACGAATGTTTTCCAAGTTAAGTATTGTTTTATTTTTGTAAACGCTCTATTTAGCTGGCATGGTCTTGAGCCCCTGCGAAGCTAGAAGAATGCCTAACCCCATATACTCTTCTTCTACATTCTTGCAACGCATGGGCAGGGACCTCTCTCATCTCCTGTACACTTATACTGAACCAAGCACTAGCATTCCTCATGCACTACACAGCGCACTCATACACAACACCTGGTACCAACATTTGACTGTTGTAGGCACTCAAAACATGAACAGGTCATGCTACATATGTTCACTCATACCACATGCCATAGGCACAGACAGGCTTTACTTATTACTGGACATAGCCCTAGAAAAAGCAAAATGCCTCTTCCATCTATACCTATGTAGGATCAGGGCCAAGATTAAACCTGTAGGAAAGTAGGATCTGCTTCTTATGGTTATCCCCTCTTTTTGCTTGATGTCACACTGTTTTGACTAGTCTGACTGGGATCCTGCTAATGAAGACCCCAGTCTATCTGCTTTCTCCGTAAAATACTATGCCATGTTCTTTGGTACACTCCAGATTGGATACTGGGGTACCCTTATAAGTCCCTAAAATATGGTACACATGTACACAGGGCAAAGGTACCCCAGAGGCCTCCCATGGGCTGAAGCATGTATTATGCCACCCATGAGAGGCCATGCAAAATGGAACTACAGGTCTGCCATTCCAGCCTGTGTAAGCTGGTGCTTGCACCACTTACTTTAGATATAGGTTCACTATATCTATAGGTCACTACACTTAAAACTTGTACATCATCCCTATAGCAGGCCTTAACAATCCTGAAGGCAGGATGCTGGGTTTGACATGAGAGGGTGCCCCTGCATGAGCAGAGCCCCTCTGCAGCCTTCTAAGACCACTCTCACGGGTTGTCTGTGACTCAGCCAGACATATAAGTAGAGGTGCATTATAACCTCATGGTAAATGCTATCTCGAAAACAGCTGAAATAAAACATGTTGTGTTTGGTATCAAACACCTTGGAATCATACCTCCACACCGGTAACCGGTGTGGGAGGTATGATTCCACCCTTCTGAAGCGAGCTTCGTGGGGTCACTGGTCTTTCCGGTGCCAGCCTTCTCGACCTGATCAGCACAAAATGGATGCTGCCGACCAGAGACACATTTTTGCCCTCCTGCTGCTGAGCCAAGCTCGAGCAGAGGAAGGCAGCACGAATAGGCATCCTGTCACAGAGAGGTGTGACCACCTCCCAGACAGGATTTAGTGTATTGGGGCTGGGTAGGTGCACTTCCAAAGTGCCTGAAAGTCTGCACCTGGGGCACATTTGGTGTCCCTGTGCATAGCCCAGCTCAAACCAGTTCTGGGAGCCATTGGCTCTTCTCTGGCGTGAAACTGGACAAAGGACATGGAAGTAACCTCCCCTCTGTCTTGACCCTCCCTTAGGAGGGTCCCCTGAATCTGTCCAACCCTCTCCCGTGGGTATATAAGGGCTTACCTGGCTGTAAGACTTTAGATTTTACGTGGACAAGACTCTGCAACAACAAACCATGGACCTTCGACCGTCTGGACACTCTGGATGTCCCTGGACTTCGACTGGGCCCGACTTTGTCTCCCTCTCCGTCCAAAGCATTGTCTGTGCCCTTGCACCATACAGGCTCCATGCAGGATCTGTGGAGCACTAAGAACAACTGAAGAATCTCCCTTGGGGTGAAGGAGTCACTCCCCTGCATTCGCAGGCACCATAATGCAACTGACTGGTCAGCTGATCCTGAACTCCTGCGGACTCCAAAGGATCCAGCAACACAGGAGGTGGGTTTTGAAGTTCCTTGGGGTTGGGCTGCCCTCTCACTGAGTTTGAGGCCAGTATCCCTCATGGGGACCGCATAAACCAAACCCCTGTCCACTGTGTACTTTTGCAAGTGCATATGCTTGTTGGTGATTCCTGAGCTTGTGCATTGGACTTCTTGTAGTCCTGACCCTGATTAGTATTTCCACCAAAGAACTCCAGCCTCCTCACACCGAGTGCTCCGTGGACTGGTACTTTGTGATCTTGCTCGAGGTCCCCTTGTGACTCCTGGTCATTCGGCCTGTGGGTCCTCTTGAGGGTCATATAGATTTCTATTGGGCGTCCCTGGTTGTTCCAGATGTGCCCTTACTCCCCATTGCTTGGTGAGTCCCCTGGACCTTGCTGGTCCACACCGTAACCTGCTTGACCTTCCTGCATGGGTTGCTGTTGCCAAGGCTTGTGGGTGCTCCAGCCAGACATTGACCCTTCAGCACTTGACATCCTTTGTGGGAAAGCTCACATCTGGCTCCTGGTCATCCTCGACATTTCCTGGACCTCGTGGCTGCAGGGTCAAGCATCCCTTCTTCGCACCTGAAGCACCCGACGTCGGTGGGCATTCGTCTACCGAGCCCCTGGTCACCCTGAAGTGACCCAGACTCTGTCCTCTCTGCTGTCAGGTTCCTTCCATCTTTAATCCACCCTTGGATTCCTACGGATACTTTCTTCCTTCCCGGCATCAGTTTTTCTTTGAAGCCCTCCATTGAAAACAAGAGTGGTTTCCGACACCACTCCAGACCTATGCACCCGGCTCCTCTGGGATAGTTAACTCGGTTACTCTGGTATCCATGGGTGGGATGGCTCTCCAGCCTCCTAAGTTCCAAAGGGTTTCCTCGAAGTCCACCGAGAAGGGTCCTTAAACTTTAAAATTGTAACCGCGACTTGCCGATAGAATTGTACGGAGCCCGCGGTCATGTTAGCACACTGCACACATCCTCCGTGGGGTCCCTTTCTACTCACCTTGGGTGGTTCCTTGGTGTCCCAGCGATTCTACGTGTTCTAGACTCAGTCTCGACTCCAGTCGTGGTTCTTATACCACTATTTTAGTATATGGTTTGGTCTCCCCCGGGAGCCCACTGTCTATTGTGCTACTTACAACTGTTTCTTTGCTACAGTATTGTGTGCTTTGTGTTGTATCCTCGTGTAGAGGTTACTAGAGAGTGTTACATAAAGAAATACATATCCTTCAAGATTAAGCCTGAAGGCTGCTCTCCACAGCTACCACTAGGATAGCTTTATAAAGGTTATCTTTGACCTCATACATCATAAGGGTCGTTTGGACTGGTGCTAGGTGCCCACTTTAATTAGTGGACAGCATATACCAGGGCAACTTCTCACAAATCCCAATAGAGAAGAACCCTGTAGGGCAATAGTAAACATCACCTGGTATGAAACCACAGCTTTGTACCTTATTACTGAACCTAATGACATCCAAACCGAGGTAGACAGGATGCGCAAAAGGAGCACTATAGGGGAGTACCCTGTTTGGCCCCTAGACTTCATATAAAAGAGGTTCTTTGAGGTAGCAAGACCACTACACCAGTGCACAAATATGTCCGCCCCGCCTCTGGTCCTAGGGTAACCCTTAACGTCTTTGGGGCCACCTTCTTTAATGACAAGTGGACCCCAGACGTGGGATTCCAGTACAGGGCCACTCACCTCAATCTTGCTAGGAGAAACGAGACTCATGGGAGGGAGTCCAATGCTAGCATAGACGCCCATGCCTGGAAATCCAGGACACCGAGATCAATAGGTACACATGGTTGGAGGAAAAGGGACGACCCCTAATTGTATGGAAACTTACATTGTATTCTCTGTGTTTCAGAGGCAAAAGAACCATACCGCTTGTTAGCAACAAAAACTGTGGCGGGATACTGCATATACATGACCTGCAATGGGGCACCTACACATTGATGGATATCTACTGGCAATGCAGTGACCTTACCTACTCCCAGCTTGTCCCCGGATGGTGGGGCCTCTGCACCCTTGTGACCATACACACCCCAACGCTGTTCATCCCTGAAGAAGATCTGTCTGAGTTGTCTCAACATCCATTACAAAAGAAAACAACTGAGCTGCATCAGGCTCAAAGGAGAAGAACTGCTGATTAATTTGGCTGTGCCCAGTACAAGGATATTCCAGAAAAAGTTAGACTGTTTACTGAGACTCAAGTTAACGCAGGAAGTTCGATACCCTTATTAACCATGCAAACAAAGGCAAACACCTGCTGGTTACAGATAACCAAGTGTGAGATGCTGAAAATGTTCAATGATACTGAGCTAGGCCTAAACGCTATCAAGGAAGAACTGAGAGCCATTTGCCTTATGGGGATGCAACTTCGGTATGTATTGGACTTGATGTCCTTGATCAAGGTTGGGTGTGTGCCAAGACTGCTGCTTCCTGTTATACTTTTATCCCTGGAAAGGACACGGACAATCGGACATTAGCTCTTGCTGTCCAAGAACTGCATCTTCTGCAAGTCGACATGAAGGAGAGAGGTTCCCCTGAGCAGGACTGGTTGTATGGTATCTTTCCATGGATCCCCACATGGGTGTCCAAACTATTCACGTCACTAATCCCAGTTTTCATTGTTGTACTTTTGTTGTGTGGTTTCCTACAAGTAGGGATTTCCTGCAGTAAAAACACAGTTCTCATATTTTACACTGAATGATGGTGGCTACACCGGAGTCTTCACACATCTTAAGCTGCACACACATTTAGGGAAGTCAATATATATAGCAAGCAAAATTCTGGATTGATGCTTTCCAGGTATATACAACCTGCCACCTGGGATGTGATACCCAAACCCTGGTTGGCATACAAATATCAAAGGAAAATAATGAAGCACACACAGAAGTCCAAAAACATGAAATGCATTTAATGAAAACAAATTTCTTTTTGCAAAGTTGAAGTTGTAGTGCATGTGATTTATTCTATCCACAGTTATTCACATTCCTTGATCAGGATGTAATATCCAGTACAGATAGGCAGCCGACAAGTGCTTGGTCATAAAGGCTTTTTCAAGGCTGCAAAAAGGTATATATATACAATGTCTTATACAACTGTAAAGATGACAAAGGGTTCATAAATAACTGTAGTGTATCTGTCACCATCAGGAGACATTAAACAAATGAGGTGTCATCAAAAGGTATACATTAAAAGTCAGAAGGTAAGATTAGAAGAAAGTAACCTGTCACTGCACCCTTATGTATAGTGCAAATAGAAAGTAACACATATGATGAATAGAAGTATGACGTATAGAATAACAAACTAAAGTCTATAAATCACAAGCTAGAAAGATGTACCAGAAACGATATTGGCAAGCAGCAATATTAGTACTCAGCATGTATGCAGAAAGTGCCTCACTCTGATATAAGAACATGGATTTTAAGATGACATGTTCCCGTAAACACAAAACAAAGCCGCAAAAAAACAAATTGGAGAAAAGAGGATGCTACAAACTACTGCATAATAAATACAAGCCAGACAACACTAATTCTGCGCACCTAGTGATTGCTGGGAAGGATTGTTAGTGGCACTGTGTATCATCTGAGTTAACAAGTGGTGCCAACATGCATATACTAAGTGGATCTGCAAAGACTAATCAGATCAGGGGGACATAGCTAACAAAAACTCAATTTGTTAATCTAACAATCAGAGTATTATAAATACATCCATTGTATTGTGTGTATCACAAAGAATTGGCTGCCAATACGTCATGCAACAAGCAGGTTGTGAGTTAGAGGCTCAGATATGCCTAACGGCATATAAAGTTATTTCAAACGCGAACGTACCTGAAAAATACCTGTGTGCTAGCAAACCGCGTCATACAGGGAACGAAAAATTAGGGCATGGGGCCTTAACAATCCTTCAAGGTAGAAATAAAAAATGAACAGTCCTGCCAAGTATCACGCATCACGCGTTAGACTAATGCATTTCAGTGTGGTACTCCGCATCACCGCACTGAAATGCATTGTCACGCATATGCATCTGTCTCAGCTGTCACTGTGAAGCACTGCAAACTGTGTGTTGTGGCAGAGCTCCGCTGCGCACACTGCTCCGCAGGCTTGGGGCACTCCCTGCACAGCTGATCTCACTGCTTCTAGTAAGTGCTACAACAATCACAATGTATCCTATAATTGTGACATTCCAGCCGCGGCGCCGCGCAGCTCTGTGTCACATAACCTGACGTCATAAGCTAGTGCCCAAGCGGGGAGTTTGAGGAAGGCGTGGCAAGCTACCGGTTTGCAGGCGGTGCCGTCTTTAATGCAATTAGGGCGTGGCTCAAGCAGCAGTGCTGCCTCTGCTGCTCGCAGTAGGGGTTGTAATTTCACGTCGAGGGCGGCAAGTGCAAGGAGCTGCAAAATGAGCAGTTTATGGAGCGGCAGTTGCAGCCTCCTACTAAAGATATGCTCCACAGGGGTTCTAGGAGTCCGCTCTAAGAGTTGAGCTGTTGCCCTGAAATTGTTTCCCACACTCTGTTTTCTTTTGCCTACCCTCCCTTCTTCCAATTTCTGCCTGCCGCCCCCTAGCAGCTATTGGCAAGGTGTGGAGCCTTTCATTAGATAACCTTTCTGCTTGCTTCGGGCTGTGGAGAAGCCCGGTTTTTGCCTGGACATTTGAAACAGGTGGCGGGTGGATTTCCGCACACTGCTATCTACATAAGAAGCACATGAAATCACTCAGGACCAGTGCTTTTAATGGGAAAAAATAAGTGCAGGTACTCTTAAAATGAGCTATGAGTGTAGCAAGTGGGCGGGGCTAGGGGCGGGGCTAAGGACAAGACATATAAGACACTTCTACTATGTGGCCGAATACTTATATATTCTTGAGTGCGCACTAACAGAAACAAGCAGCAATGCTCACACAAAGCATTCCAAGAATGTCCTTTAAAACACCTCCCTACTGTCTGGATTCTCTCCCTCTTTCACTCGCTTTTCTCTCACACACACACACACACACACACACACACACACAAACATGCGCACACAAGCAGGCAAGCACCCAGACACAAGCAGACAGACACTCACACAAAAGACTCAGGTGGGATAAAGGCCATTTTACACTCCTTATCTCCCGTGGCTTTCTTAATTGCTGCTATTGCTGCTGTCAGCGGGATGCCTGGATTCGAGTGTGTGCACAAATGCACACCATGGTGTGAATGTGATTGACAGAACAGGGCCTGAACTGGACCCTGCTCTGTCAAAACACAGCGTGGTGGTGAACACCGGACATTATGCAGGTGAGCCCTGCTGAATTGTTTAGAGGTGGCTCAGCTTGGGCTAGAGGCGCTTTGGCTGTCGTACAGCCTCGTTTGTGCTCGTGAGCCAAAGCAACAATGAGCCTACCTTTGATGAGTACCGGTACTCTCCTTGGCAGCAGAGAAGTGCCGGTACTCAGAGCGGTGAAAATGAGAAGTGCCGATACTCAGTACCGGTGAGTACCGGCCCATTTAAAGCACTGCTCAGGACAGCCGGCAGCCTGCCAGGCGGCAAACCGAAATGATTGCCGGTGGGGGGTGGCTTCTGGCCTGAGCCTGCTGCCTTGCAGAGTCGCCAACGCAAGAAGAGTCACGCTGCCTGCAGTGCTGCGAAAGTTGAAGTAAGTACTAGTTACCAGGCACTGCCACCTGTGTGTCACTGACTGTGTTAATATTTATAACACATTATTTTCAATAGCAGCGCACGATGAGCAGCTGCCTCAGCCTGCAGTCTGAGACAGTGTGTGCCCTAGCCACGGTCACGGGTCAAGGAGGCATAGGTGTATCATCCGTGATTAAACTGTTTGTGAAGTTGTTGGGGCCTCTCTCATCTTTGCTATTGGGCCGGGTTGCGTCAGAGAGAGAGGCCCCGAGTCCTGACATTGTGCTCTCCAAATTGATTTTGCAGAGAGTGGGGCGGGCAGGCCCCATATTGGCTGGCAATCTGTTTTGTTTTTCTGCTGGCCAGTCCAGGGCAACACTAGGCAGGCATGCACCACACCACTGTGTTGTTGGGGCCAGGTTTGAGACCCAAGTGGGAGAGAGGCCCTGGAGTGATTATCATCAGCATCATTAATTACGAGGGAACTGCCAAGGGCCAACCCCAGTCCGAGTCGCAAAGCCAAGGCTCAAATTGTGTAATTTGTAATATTTTTATGTTTCCCTCGTCTTCATGGCTTCATTTCCTTACTTGATTTTGCTCCTGAGAAAGTGTCACTCATAGTGGTTGAAATGTCACTCTTAATTACACTGAAATTATGAAAATGTCACACAAGCAATCTGGAACATTGGCAGCTATGAATGAAATGCTTCTCATCGACAGGAAAGACGGATTCCAATGCATCCCACCAGTGGAATCAACTGCTAATACCTCATGCAACTAATATGCTGTGGGTTAAATGCTCTCATGAGCGTAAAAGTCTCTATTAAAAAATATATGTAGCTCTAACGTATAGGCAGTAAGACCATGGAAAGTCTTCAAATTTGAAAATCAAATTAAACACAAACAGTTATACTCAGCAGAAAAAACGAATTTCTATATACATTGCCGGTGTTCTAACTGTGTGCGTGAGGAGGGAGCACAAACAGGCGGGGAACGCAAAATGACAGAATACCAGAACAGAGTAAACTGGTGCGTGTCTAGATCCCGGAATTTAATGCCAGGCAGATAGTCAACAAAGAAATAGGACTACAGGCAAGTCCAAGGCTGTGTATAGTGCAGCGATAGTCACCATCTTGGTGCAGGGACATGTAACAATATGGATTTGCCTAATATAAGGCAAATTAATAGGATAATTAAGTGTACAGAATCTGTCAAATAAAGGTAAAACATAAAACACCATAATGCTCAGAAAACTGAGAGCCATAAGCAACAGGTGACAGTTCTCATGCATCATCACATAAAGGAAAAGTCTTATGAACAGCATATGAGTTTGGGAGCAGCCATCTGCATCACATAAAGGGAAAAGTTCATGTACAGCATATAGGCATAGAAACAACCATTGGCACAGTGCTTCTAAAATATGATTAAAATAGTATACATGCAGTCAAAATTTGTCATAACATAAAGTATTTCACAAAGGAGAATGTTTTTTATAATCATACATAGAAACTTCCACATCATGGTTGGAACTCGTGCAACCCATTTCGATCAGATACGATGATGTAAGCTGTGATGACATCTCATATATTGGCCAGGTAAGTACCGGACATCAAATGCAAAAAGATTACCTCACAGCATGGTTCCCTCAATCTCCTCATGTGATTGCATGTTATATTCTATATAGTAACAGGTGAAAAGTACAGTTAAGACTTATTTATGTGCTGATGAAATAACCTCATTCTCCCGGGATGACATGCAGGACTTCATCAACATTTAGACCTTCATCCACCACCCCGAGTTGAATGATACACCTGCTCTCCAAGTGTCTCATTGTCCAGGTTCTGTCTCCACCCCATGGCAAAGTTCCAACTGCATCTATGCCAAGGAAACCTATCTTAAAGATTTCCTTGTGTCTGTGTACTGAGTTATAATGTACTGCCAATGTGCTGTCTGTATTAATATTATTCCTTATGGTCCAGACATTCTCTTGAATGCGTTCCCTCAAAGTTCTTAATGTACTACCGATGTATATAAGGCCACATTCACAAATAATGCAATACACCACCTGGCACATACATCAACAATGCCATTTGCGATTCCTTATTAGCGAAAAATAAGGATTCGCTAATAAGGAATAGCAAAAGGCTATGCATGTAGAAATCGCTTTAAAATTAGCGATTTCTAAACATTCCTTAATTGCGACTCGCAAATTGCGAGTCGCAATTAAGAATACCTCCCCATTCATTCCTATGGGCCTAGAGGCCCATAGGAATGAATGGGAAGACATTCTCAATTTGCGATTCTCAATTAGAGAATCGCAAATTGAGAATGCAATTTCAAGGGTGCCAGGGTGTCAAAAGACACCCTGTTGCACCCTGAAATCTGCATATGAGTACATCTTGCACACACACATGCCCCAAGGGCATGTGTGTGTGTAAATGGAACTTTGAAAAATGCACTTTAGTGCATTTTTCAAACTTTTGCAAATTACCATGAAGTTCAACTTCATGGTAATTGCTCCCCTATTAGCGAAATCGCTAGTTTTTTTACTTTAATGCATTGCATTTAAGGAATCTCAATTTGCGATTCCTTAAATGCATTGGCAATTTAAGTAATCGCAATTTAGAGATTACTTAAATTGCGATTTTTGCATTTGGGATGATGCATCCCAAATGCAAAAATACCGGTCGCAAAGGGGCAGATTCTGAGAATCTGCCCGTTTGCGACCAGTTTTTGCTTTGATGCATGTGGGCCTACATATCTAGAATTGCAATTGATTAAACTGGTTATCTGATGTATTCTCTTGGTGTTGTTTTGAAAGGTGGTTATCTTATCCCTCGAGTAGCAACAGATGATGCAGTGTCCACACTTATGAAAGCCATTCTTCGGTGGTTTTGGTAGCCAAGTATTTTGTGTGGTGGTTTCATATAGCTGTGGCATAATGTTTCTCTCGGCGTACACCCCCTGCTATGTGTTATTGAATGTCTTGAAGTAATGGCCTTTCTTAAAGTGTTGACTGCCTGTAGGAAATTCCAGTGTCTCTGCATGATCCTATATATCTGGGAACTCAGTACACTGTACAGGGTGATGAGGGATAGTTTTTTTTTTTGTTTCCTTACTCTACCATGACCTGAGCCAATGAGAAGGATGTCTTGTTTTACTTCACTCATCTGGTTTCTAGCCTCCTTTAGTATACTCTTAGAATATCCTCTGGTCATGAATCTGACTTCCATCTTCTGCAGTTCTGTCATGAAAATGGAATCTGTTATCTGCAATTGCGCCTGATTCTTGTCATTTCCACTTATGGAATTCCCCTTATTTGAGAGGGGGGATATGAACTAGCTGTGTGCAATACTGCATTGCAAGCAGTGGATATCCTAACTAATCTAGCGCATATCTGGTTTCTCTCAATGTACAGGGTGACATACAGGTAGTCAATGCTGATCCTGCTATGTTGGTAGGTGAACCTGCTATTAGAGGCATTGTCATTGAGGTGCTGCGTAAACCGTGTTAGTGACTGTGTGTCTCCAGACCAGAACATAAGCACATTGTCTATATATACAGCACCCAGTATATTATGTGTTCTGCCAATTAGGGAGGGCATAGGTTCCAAATATGCTTTCTTTCAAAGAACCCCATATAGAGGTATACTATTTTAATCATACTTTGGAAGTACTGTGCCAATGGTTGTTTCTACGCCTCTGTGCTGTACATGAACTTTTCCCTTTATCTGATGCAGATGGCTGCTCCCAAACTCATATGCTGTTCATAAGACTTTTCCTTGAGTGATGACGCATGAGTACTGTCCCCTGTTGCATATATGGCTCTCAATTTTCTGAGCACTGTGGTGTTCTACGTTTTACCTTTATTTGACAGATCCTGTACACTTTATTATCCTATTGATTTGGACAGGGTTGGATTGGGATAACAATTTGGCCCGGGCACTGACGAAAAAAGTGGCCCACATTCGCGGGGCGTGACCCACATTTGTGGGGCGTGGCCCACTTTCGCGGGGCGTGCCCTTTCATGAAACCCCATTTGGTTACTCTTAGAGGTCCAATTTGTAGAGAAATATTTAGTAAATTAAGCCTTTTAAAGCTGACAAAGCCAGTATCATTGGTAAAGACTAGGAGCACTGGAGTTCTGAAATTTGAATATGTACTTGCAGGTTTAACGTCCTGCACAATGTAGTTAGATACTCTTTCCCAACCAGCTATGTCATTGACTCTGATCATCACATAAATCAGAATTTTAGTACAAAGTCTAGGGGACAGAATAAGACCGTAATCTCTAGGAATAGAACATGTAATAACAAAAGTAAGAATTCACAAATGAGGAAAAGGCAGTCTGGGGTTTAAAGAATGCTGAAAAAGTGTATCTATACAATCTAGTAGTAAATGTGTTCCACAGCCAACAGTTGATGTCCATGTACAAAAAACACAGTTTTGTTCATATCTGTTGCTGCCTTTAAGTCTGGGTCATGGGGAGACTAAGGATTACTCAATCAAGAGTTCCTGCAGCAATGCACTTTTTTTTGCAACTAAGTCAATAATGTCATCGGTTTTCGACTGAGACAGCACATTCCATTCAACTGACATGAGCATAAAGGCTTCAAGTTTTTCCTGACCAATTTGGTTTCTTAGGCTGGTTTTGATTAACTTCTCTCACAGGCTACTTGTGTATAGGATAAGGTCAAGACATATTTGTTTGCCAAATACAAATGCTGATAGGCATTTTTTTAAGATAGAGTAACAACAGACAGCACAGTCACGGCAAGTATTGCACTTTGTTGGCCCAGCCTCAGGTTCTTGGTCAAATTCTTCTACTTGCAGTGGTTTGTCTTCATTAGTCTGGTCTTCTCTGTCATACTCTTCAAGTAGTGTCCTTTTTAAATTTGACCATTTAGCAGCAAAATCTTGAAGTTATTACTGCAAACTCTGCACAGTTATGGAGCTATCTATGTTTTGCAACAAGGAGCAAAGTCTCACAAGAGCATTACCTGGGAGACACTGATTGAAGTTGTTTGGGTCCAGGCATGCTATATCTGCTGCCAAAGTTAAGTGAGACTTGAAACGAGTGGTCAGACTTTGAGTAACCATGTCCAATACTGTATTATGCACCCCAATACGAAATCAATCTTTGGCTAGGGTTATAGGCTCATCCTTTGTGCTCATCCCAGGCATCTTTTAAAGGACACTCTCCCTTCAGGAAGTGTCATTTCTACTTCTTGGTCACAGTTCCTTTCTTCTAAACCTTTGTTGGCCCACTCTGAAAATTTTGTGACAGCAGAGTACACAGCATCAAAATTGCGGGAATCTGTGGCAAGGAGTTTTATCGTGTCTGACACCTTTCTCTGTGCTTGCAGGATATCCATTCCACTTGTTTGGAGATACCTAGACAGTGGTGTGGTTGAAGCAAAAATGCGAAGATACAATTGAGCTGTTAGGACTGTTTGAAATTTACATAGCCCCTAGGCAAATTGTAAGGCTTGGCACCGTACATTTGGAATAAATCTAAGATTGTCAGATGAAATATTATGAAGGACTTTGACCAAATCAATAAACATAGCATTGGCAGGGTTATTGAAAGAGCCACAAACGTTCTTGAAAGCAGCATCTTTTGCCCACCACCTTGTTTCTCCAATGATCTGGACTGTCCGACCATCCTTTGCCAGCTCACGCCACATATCCATCCTTTTATATGACTCCTGGAGAAAGACTGCATAACAGTGTAGCAGTCCAAAGAGAGAGGTGGACGCTGTAGATGCTTGGGTCACATCAATAAGTACAAGGTTTAACACATGTGCATAACACCCGACATGTATGTGACTTGGAGATTCTTTGCTTAGCCAAGTACTGAGTCGATTGTACTGGCCTTGCATGTTGGAAGCACCATCAGTCGAATTTCCAATGCACCTAGCTATGTCAAGACCATTTTGTTGAATTGCAGTTTGTACCAACTTGAACAATCCTTTGCCAGTTGACAAAGTGCTTTTTCTGACTGCCATTAGGCATTCATATACAGTGTGTGTGATATATCGGCTGATAATGGAACACTGGTCAGTAATACTTATATCTTGAGTTGAGTCTATCTGAATTGAGTACATACCTGCATCGTTTATTTCTTCAGAAATGTGTCTTTTTATCAGTTTGGAAATTGTTTCTATTACATAGCCAATTGTGGTCTTTGACATGAATGTCACAGACACACCACAGCCACCTTTCTGTTTTGCTTTGGAAGTGAGAGACTCAATGTGAAGTTTAAGAGGTTGGTCATATTTTGACAGAAGAAGGATGAGTTCAAGAAAGTTCCCATGATCCATCAAATCATTATCCAACTCAAACACAGACTCTGATTTCCCCTGATAGCTAAGACCCCTTTTACCAATCAGTTTAATAACTTCAACCACACACTCCAATATTTCTCTCCTCTTTCTGACTTGTACTGCACGAGATGTTGTCTGCCGAGAGAAGAGGAGAGTGGTTATGTCAACTCCAGAGATGGTCATCAAATATGAATCAGTACATCTTTTGTGGAATTGGGATGCCTCATGCTCTGTAATGCGCATCTACAAGTGCCTAATGTTTGTCAGCCCTCGAATAAAAGGACCACTTTCTTCACATTTGCTAAATGCCAAGCAAACTGTGCAAAATAAAGCTTTTTGGATTTCCGAAACGCTTAACCAGTGTCGCGTACTCCCTTCTTTCCTCATGAATGCCAACTGCCCATTAAACTGTTGACTTTTGAAAGGTTGGATCAGGTGATAGTGAAAGAATTCAGAAAGCTGGTCTGTGCCTGGTTCATTCCTTGTGTCTCCGTCATATCTTGGATCCCACCCTCTGAAAAATTCAATAAGATGGCTACAGATCTCCCTGACAGTGGATTGTTGCATCAATAGATAGGACTCCTGCTTCTTCTGATTTTATATCTGCCATTCTTTCAGAATCATGTTCTTCTATCATTTGCTTGCAAGTGGAGTCTTCTGTCAAAGTAATGGCCAAATCATTTGCACCTGAAGATAGAGGAACCGCTGCAGTAGTACAAGCATTGTGATACAGCTTTTTGGTCTTCGTTGTAAACATGTAGAAAATTTTCTTGTTTTCTTTCACTTCTTCTTCAAGCCATCTTCTCTTCTTCTCTCGTAATTTATCAGCAACCCCATTTCTTTTCCTCTGTTACATTTCTTTCCCTAGACGACATAAAACATCCTGTTTGTGTCATTCATTCAGATTTAGTGAGAACAACCAGAAAAAAGGAAATCTACTAACGAATGCATCTTCCTGAACTTCTCTGCTGTGTGGTTATTTGCTAATCATAATTTGCCATTTCATTTTTCCAGCTTAAAATGTTTTTTAGTAAGAACACAGTGCAAAGAAAGCACTTTAGGCATGTGATACTAAAAGAACAGACATTCTAGCTCATTGATAGTCAAAGTATGGCACAGAGGCCACATGTGACCCTCCTCTGTAGGAAGCTAGCTCGTTATATACTATACCAAAGTGAGGTATAGTGTGCACAGAGTCCAGTGGAACCCCAAAGGTAGGCAGAGGTAAAAATAGATAGCACCTTACTCTCTATTTGTGGTAGTTTGGGCAAGCAGCAAGGCGTTATCAGAGGGTAGTGTTAAGCATTTGTTGTACACACTCAATCAGCAAATGACTGTCACACACTCAAAGACTGAACTTCAGACCAATTGGTTTTGTATAAAAACATTAATTTAGTTATTTTATTTCCTAGAACCAAGCAAGCCTGGCACAGGTAAGTGATTTATACTTTGCGGTAATAATACAGTTTGTATTGCAGTTGTGTACATATACTTTGGTTTGTTTACAGTAGAATCACTGGTAATCCAATACTTTCAAATATTGTACATATACTTTGTATTGGCTTTTCAATAGAATGTCGAGTAGTTTACTTTACAGATTACTTTTCTTACACAGTGTAGTATACCTGGATACTACACTGGGAAATTTCCTGTAAAAGGGCAAGTAAAAGCGTTTTATAAATATTTGGTTACAGTTTTAGAGACTTTTTTTTTTGTAAATATTTTTATTGGATTTTGGTACAAGCGTTAGGTCCCTTGTCTAGTCCTTGTATAATTTTAGGATACATAAGCATTCTATACATTTTATGCAGCAGAATGTTTTACAATTCAACATTTTCAACTTGTATTCCGGTGACAGCTGATACAACCATTATTATCAACATCAAACTTTAACATTTCCTCAACCCAATATTTCCCCCTCTCATCCCACTCAGCTCCATAGACCTCTCGCCTTAATACTTCTAGGGTCTTATTTAGAACTTTATATTGTCACCTGTTTCCCATCCAAGTGTTGTGTTCTGATTTCCTCACACTCCTATGTATTGTTATTATTTTGGGGCATACTTGGTAGGTGTTTTTATTGCTGCTTGCATACCCTTAATGTCTGCTAGCATTGCTGTCCATGCGGTTAAGTCATCTTCTAACTTTTCGTCGTGTCTGACCTTTTTCATACATATTGCTTCTGCTGTCAAGCATTCACAAAAGTCCCCTAGCCACATTTTTATTTGAGGTGGGTTGGGGCTCCTGCAGGATATCGCAATTCGTTTTTTGCCAGTATAAGTCCTAGCATTACTAATCTCCTACTTAACCTTTTGTTTTTGGAGGTAGGTAATAGTCCCAACATCACTATCTTCATTTCTTTAGAAATTTTCCATCCTGTGGCCTCTTCCAGTTTACCTAGGATTTCAGTCCAGTAGGAGGCTATGATCGGGCATTGCCATACCACATGTAGAAAATCCACCTCCCCCTCTTTATGTCTGGGGCATTCGGCTGTCCGGGTCAGAAATATTTGACTTAGTGTTTTGGGGGAGAGGTATGTTTGATGTATGTAGTTATATTGAACTAATTTGAACCGCGGATTAGAGTTCACTCCCTTAACTCCCTCAAGCACCTTGATGCACTCTTGCTCCGATAGGGGCTCTCCTAGGGCTTTTTCCCAGCGTGCCTGGACCGGTATGGCCGGGGCTTTCAAGTCCTCCCTAAGTGCCCTGTACATATGGGAGATTAGGCGACCACCCTGTGCCATACACAGCATAACTTGGAGCACTCTTGTTGTTGGTGGCTCCTCCGGAAATGATGCCCACAGCTCACTGGTCAGATGTGATATCTTTCTATATTACAAAAATTGCCCTGGTCCTAATTCATATATTTCTTTCGCACTCTCGCGGGAGATGAATTGTTTTTTGAGAATAGGTCTCCCATCGTCAGGCATCCGCCGCCTTTCCATTTATGGACGGACATAGTATATGCTATTTTCGCGTATGGATGTACCGCCCAGAGCGGCATGTCTGGTGCATATGGGGCATGGCCTATCACCTTTTGACTGTTCATTCCACAGTTTTAGAGACTTGTATAGATTTTCCAACTCCACACTTAAAAACTTATTCATGGAAAACAGTCAATATTATTCTATTTTGAAGAAATAGTGTTATCGGTTAACAGGTAAGCACTTTGTTGTGGGAGTTGGGTTTCTGGGGTTAGACTCAGGGGTACCCCAGGGTCAAGGATGCACTCTTGTTAAACCCTCAGCAGCACTAGGGAAGCCGGGTGGAGAGTGCTGAGGCCCAATGTTATCCAATAGTGGATAGGGGCCTCCGGTTGGTGGCTGCTCACAAACAGGTCACAAGGTTGTGGAAGCAAAGCTCCTGGACTTAAACTCAGGGCACATGGTGGTTCACAATAGCACCAAATGTACACCCTCAGCGGCACTAGGGCGGCCGGGTGCAGGGTGCTGGTTTGTCGTCGGGTGCCCTGTTGCATTCAATGGAGATTCTCCGGTTTGCAAACACACTGCAGGCTCGGGGACGAAGGTCTTCTGGGTGCGCCACCACTTGGAGAGGTAAGTTGGGATGCTGGGGGTTGGTTAGACACCATCAGTTGGGCCACCCAAGGCCGTGGGGTGTTGGGTGCAGGGGTGTCTTTTAGGGTCGGATCTTCTTACCAGCTCTTGGTCGCGGTTAGGAGGACCTTCTGGATTGAGGCTGCAGGGATCTCTGGATCTCGGGTCAGGATTGCAGGGGAGACCTTCTCATGGTATTGGGCCACTCGAACTCAGGCCATGGGCGACGGGTGCAGAGTGGTGCAGACTCGCGGATTTCGCCAGAGCTTGAGTCTGTTGGTGAACAAATCTGGTGTTCACAGGAGACAAAGTATTCTCTTTGGAAGGCAGGGCAGGTCCTTGGGGTTCTTGAGGTTGCTGGCTGCAGGACACACTGGAGTTTCGCTTCTGCAGGTTCAAGGTGGGGACAGGCCGGTAGGGCTGGGGCCAAGTCAGTGGGTGTCCTCCTCTTCTTAGCTTCGGCATGGCTTTTTGGTCCTTCTTCTTCTTTTCTTCTTGGTCGGCAAGGTTCAGGGGTGTCCCTAAATACTAGATTTAGGGGTGTTATAGGTAAGTAAAAGGTTGGGACCAATAGGTCCCTTCCTTGGGGTGGGTACACCCCCTATTATGCCACCCTCCAGTGGGAGGGGGGCATATAACTCACTCTGGTTGGCCGGGTCCCCCATCTGCAAGATGGCGGGGACTGAGAGTTGTGCTATACCTCGCCTCCCCCACCTGAGGGGTGGGGTTGGCAAAGGTGGGCCGGCATCTCTTCCTCACTTGTTTTTCCCGCCGATTCTCCCACCCAAAGTGGGGGTCAGAACCGGTGGGCTCCAGTTCCTAAAAGCAGGGACAGGCCTGGGGAAGCTCACAAAGGCGGCAAGCCTTTGAAGCTTGCCCTTCGTGGACCCTGCCCATCCTGGGGGAGGAGGTTTGGTACCTCGTCCCAGGATATGCATTGTTTCAGACCCCCGAGAGCAGCAGGCTCTTGACCCAGGGGTCCAGAAACATGTCTAGTGGTGGCAGCTGGTGAGCAGCCACTCAGCCTGCTCAGCCACTCAGCACTACTAATGGTAGTTCGTTTTTCAGGTGGCATCTCTAAGATGCTCTCTGTGTGCAGTTTTCATTAACTTCCACACTGGCATCAGTGTTGGTTTAATGTGCTGAGAAGTTTCATACCAAACTTCTCAGTTTTCAGTAAAACCATTATGGTGCTGTGGAGTTCGTAATGACAAACTCCCAGCAACATATACTCTTAATGGCAATACTGCACCTGTACCCTCACCACTGGTATAGTGCACCCAGCTAGAGGGGTGGCTGAACTATGCCAGGGCAGCGGGTTATAGGCATGGCACACAAGAATGTGTGCCATGTCGACTCTTCCCTTTGTTCTGCACCAAAACACACAGCCTGCAAAGGCAGTGTGTGAGTATAAAGGTACAGGGACTCTAAGGGTGGCACAATAAGTGCTGCAGCCCTTAGAGGCCTTCATTGTCACAGTGCCCTGGGTACCTGTGGTACTGTTTACCAGGGACTGACCTGTGGCCAGAGAGTGCCAATTGGGTTTGGTCTTCAATGCAGATTTCAGGGAAAGAACATAGGCCCTGGGTACCTGATTGGCAGGAGCCCAGGGCACACGCAGTCAAAGTACATCAGCAGTTCATCAAAAAGTGGGTCCAACCATGAAGAAATAGGGCATTTTTTCACATCCTCACCTTAACCTGCTGACCCCTGGTCAAGAGCAGCATTGGGCTTCTGTTTTCTCGACTAAATAAACAAGCAAGCATTTATTGTAAGGCTAATGGAAGTTAAAGGAAGCAGCTAGGGTATCCTGCACCACTCAACTTTAGATACACCTTAATTTTTAAAAACATCCTGCAGCAAAAGATTAAAAGTATGATAATGTCTGTTCAAAATTCATGTGGTTTATTTCATTAACATGCAGAACCATTTCACATTAGTACATCAAATTATATCAGTGCATTGAGAAGTATTTTTTTAAAGTGATAGTTTTAAAACATGAATTCAGAAACATTCATTCTTCCCCTACTTTGACAACAATGCCAGTAGTGTACTAAGATGTAAAGAAAAAAGGAGAACCTGGCTGTCAATTTTTAGTACCGCTATTTTATTTTAGGCGGACTAAAGCTAAGACTTATAAGTTCAATAGCATTACGTGTAAACATCACATTTCATTCAAAGTTGTTTAACACATTTCAAAAGACTTCATGATTATGTCTGAGTCGGATACATTTCTAGCACACAACAAATACAATACGTTTACAGTGTGTTCATTATTCAAGAATTAAAACAAAAATATACAAACACCAATAATGTGCAACCTATAAAACACAAATAATTTTCAAGCAAGACAAAAAATTACACCAGCAGTTTTTTTTTAAGCAATTGTTGCAACGCAGTTACATGGGACCCTTTGATTGTTTAACTTTAGGTAATTTTTATTATCATTAAATCTAATTATGCAGGTTACACCGTGCTCTAGCCCTGACGAAAATCCCGTGACAAATTGCCGGGATTGGAAATGCGTCGGCATCTTCCATCTCTTCTAGCCACAAATGGGCATCCAAAGAAACCTTTTGGACCTCCGTTGAGGGTAGCTGAAAGTAAAATATACCCCACAGAGTATTACTTATTCCCAGGTGGCATTAGTTACATATAGACCGTTAAATGAAAGGGTCCCATGTAACTGCGTTGCAACAATTGTTTAAAAAAAAAACTGCTGGTGTAATTTTTTGTCTTGCTTGAAAATTATTTGTGTTTTATAGGTTGCACATTATTGGTGTTTGTATATTTTTGTTTTAATTCTTGAATAATGAACACACTGTAAACGTATTGTATTTGTTGTGTGCTAGAAATGTATCCGACTCAGACATAATCATGAAGTCTTTTGAAATGTGTTAAACAACTTTGAATGAAATGTGATGTTTACACGTAATGCTATTGAACTTATAAGTCTTAGCTTTAGTCCGCCTAAAATAAAATAGCGGTACTAAAAATTGACAGCCAGGTTCTCCTTTTTTCTTTATATAATAGTTATACGTCTATACTTGGCGTCTGCTTTTGGACGAAAACCCCCCTTGTGTCACTTGAAGTTAGAGCGGGTAACCCCCGCGAGGGTTAAAGCAAACATTTCTTACTCATTAAGAACGAAAGAAATTTAAAGACAGGCTGTAGATGCCTGTGAGACAATGTCTGAGAAAGATACACTATCTTTCACCGAGTCCCACATTCAAGGTTTAATAGCAGCACCGTCTCCTTTCTCATCTATAGCGCTTAGCACTACAGCTAAGCAACAAAATGAATCTGATAAATTGATTCGATTACAAAAGAAACATATTAGAACCGAACTCCATGGACATTTTTTGTTGGAACACCTGAAAGCAGGCACCATTTTGTGGGGCCTCCAGGTGAAAAACATACCAGTGATCTTTACAGAGGACCCAGCCTATAAAAAAGGTTTCAGTTGTATTTCAACTAAGTGTAGTCGAGACCTGATGGTCCACACCATTGAAACAGCACAAAGAATCTGTCAAAAGGAAGCAGAAGAACTAGCTGCCCTATTCAAAATAATACACGACAACCACAATGTGACAGAAGCAAAAGCTTTATTAGAAAAGATTGAAAAGGAAATTCAAACCTTTAAGGACAACACTATTAATTTCAAAACCTCTAAATTTGAAAAAGATACGAAATCTTTTAAGATCGAAACAGTGTATCCTTACCTGAAGGAAGATTATTACACGCAAGTAGAGGCTCGACGTGTTCTTTCTCAATATCAAGGTCGTTCCAGAAATAGATTCCTAACATTTTCTGAAACTTCTTCGGATTCATCGGGGGAGTCAGATCCCCGTGAGGGAACCTCCAAAAGACAGAATGCTTTTTTAGACAAGGAAGTGCCAAGGAATCGCGTCAAATTCAAACCTCAACCAACACAATGGGAGATGCGAACCTGGAAAAACTTTTACAAAACATGAAAGAGACCACCATCATTAACTTGTCCTCTAAAAAGCTGTCCAAACATGAAGAATCTGTTTTGGAATTAGGAATAAAATTTGTCCCTACTACTAGTACAGATTTTGTCAATCTAAAAATAGAAGCACTAGAATTCTGCTGGAAAATCAGGCTGAAGGCGTTTTTCCATGACAAAGTGAACGAGATGACTCCTGAACCATCTGGACTGAAGAAAACATCAAGCTTTATTCCACCTTCGCACAGCATTCCAAAAGAAATAATAGCTTATGAACAAGCGGTTCTGTCATCAATCAAACAATTTGAAAATAAGAAAGCTTTTTTTAAAAGAAACATTTCACGACAGCAGCAGAATGCATTGAAGGATCTAAGTAATGATAATACAATTGTGGTGAAACCTGCGGACAAAGGGGGTGCCCTAGTTCTGTGGTCTAAAGATAAATATCGAGCAGAAGCGAATAGTCAAATCTACAACACGGAATGGTATAGACAATTAGCGGAAGATCCCACGACTCAAATTCAAAATGAAATTCATAACAAACTCCAGTGGGGACTTGAATATGGCATTTTGGGTCCAAAGGAATTCGGATTCCTTAATAAAAAACATCCAAGAATCCCAGTTATTTATTTTTTGCCAAAAATTCATAAAAGTCTTGATCAACCCCCTGGGCGACCGATCGTTTCAGGTTGTGATTCGATATTGGAACCAATAGCGAAGTACGTGGATGTCTTTCTCAAACCATTTTTAGATCAAGTACCTTTGTATCTCAGAGATACCACTGATTTTATCACCAAGATTGATGGTCACCCATTTGATTCCAACAAACATTGGATGGTTTCATTCGACGTCAATTTGTTGTATACTCAGATCCCACAGAACGAAGCCCTAGAATCCATGGAGTTTTTTCTAGAGACACGACCCAAACCACAAAGAGTACCCACTCAATTTATATTGGATTTGGCTGGAATAGCTCTCAAAAGAAATTACTTTCGATTTGAGGAGACGTTCTTCATGCAGGTGAAGGGGACCGCCATGGGGTGTCCTTATGCCCCAGAAATGGCGGTCCTCTTCATGGCACTGTTTGAGGAGCGTTTCATCTATAACAACAATCCATACAAAGAAAATATTCTATCATGGTACCGCTACATAGATGATGTTTGGTGCCTGTGGGAAGGCACTAACGAACAGTTGTTCACTTTTCTTGATTGGCTAAACAACAGACATGCGGATATTAAATTCAGCATGACCAACAACAAAACCCGCTTGACATTTCTGGATGTAGAAGTTTTTGTACAAGATCAGAGGTTAACAACTACAATACACCGCAAGCCCACGGATAAAAACACAATATTGCACTATGGCAGTTTTCATCCCAGAAGCCTTAGGGATAATCTGCCATATAGCCAATTGTTGAGAGTGAGGCGCAACTGTGCACGCAAAGAGGATTTTATGGTTCATGCAGAAGTTCTGTGTGAACAACTAAAAGAAAGAGGATACCCTCGGAAGATGTTAAAACACTCCACAAAGTGAGCATGGTACACACCACGTGAAGAACTACTTGTGAAAAAGAGCAAAAAACCATTGGATAGGCTAGTATGCGTATCCACATTTGGTCCACATACCCAAAAGTTTCGGAAAGCCATCCTTAATAATTGGCATCTGCTCACTGGCCTAGAATGTCCGATTGAAAAACCTCTTTTTGCAATGAAGAAAAATAAAAGCATTAGCCAACAGATTATACGTGCAGATTTAAAAAGAAGTGGAGCGAAGACAGATTTGAGAACTTTATGGAATTTAAAGCCAGTTGAAGGTCATCACAAGTGTGGCACTTGCTCAGTATGTATAAACACGATAGAAGGAACTGAATTCATCCATAATTCAACTAAATGGGTGCACAAAGAATTCACGAACTGCAGAACTAAGAACATCGTGTATGCCATTAAGTGTCCTTGCCATAAACTATATATCGGCAAAACGTCACAACAAATCAATCAGAGAATAGTGCAACACCGGTCCAGAATCAAGCAAAAGGTTTTGACAGCACCTATGGTATCACATTTTCAAGAAATGAAACATTCCGAAAATGAATTTGTCTGGACAGTTTTGTCAGGGATTAAACAACCACCCAGAGGTGGAGATGTTGAAACATATCTTCAGAAAAGAGAAGCGTATTTAATCATGAAGTTCAACTGTGTGGCGCAAGGCTTGAATGAAGCTTCAGAGTTACACCAAATTTTGCGCTGAGTCCTCTGTATTGATCACTAATGGTAAACAGACATAATATTGAATTGTAAATATCGAATTGCCAAAATATCGAGTTGTAAATATAGAATGGACAGAATATCGAATTGCCAAAATATAGTGGTTAAGAATATCGAAATTCAGGTAAGAAATATCTATTGTCAAAATATCGACAGTCATAATATAGTTGTTAAAAATATCGAATTTTTTTATAGTGTTTTAAGTGTTAGTATATGTGTTAAAAGTATGTATTATTTTTGTAATGTATGTTTTAATTTTTATAAAGTAATGAATTTTATGTTATTTAATTTTTGTGTAATTTAATTCTGTAGCGGGTTGTGGGTTTATAGGGGAATAGGGTGGGAAGTAATTTAATTATAGTAAATTAAATATTAATTTTTAGGAATTATTAATTATATTTAATTTAATTGTGCGTTTTAGTTCTGTAGCGGGTTGTGGGTTTATAGGGGAATAGGGTGGGAAGTAATTTAAATTTAATTAAGTAATTATTAAATTTTATTTATTGGTATTGATAAATAAGTCATTGCTAATTAATTATTAATTGGTAATAAATTTTTATTAATTGGTAATTAATTCTTATTAATTGGTAATTAATTTTTAATAATTGGTAAATAATTTTTATTAATTGGTAATTAATTTTTATTAATTGGTAATTAATTTTTATTAATTTTTTTATTGATCATTATATTAATTGTATTAATTTATTATTCAGAGCGGGTTGTGGGTTTATAAGGGAATAGGGTGGGAAGTAATTTAATTGTAAATCAGTAATTATTTATTTTTATTTATTGGTATTAAGTATTAATTTATTGTTAATTAATTCTTATTTGGTAATTAATTTTTATTAATTGGTAATTAATTTTTATTAATTGGTAATTAATTTTTAATAATTGGCAATTAATTTTTATTAATTGGTAATTAATTTTTATTAATTGGTAATTAATTTTTGATAATTGGTAATTAATTTGTATTAATAGGTAATTAATTTTTAAGGAATAATATTTATTGGTATTTAGAATTAATTATTAAATATTTTGTAATTGGTAAGTCATTTTAATTAATTTTTTATTGGTATTGATAATTATTTTATTTTTATTAAAATATTAAATCATTATTTTCCCTACTGTTGCACTCTTTGGAGTGGGAATAGTAATTTTTACCCCTACGCTATCCAACGCTTTCCCTACTGTTGCACTCACTGGAGTGGGAATAGTAATTTTTACCCCTACGCTATCCAACTCTTTCCCTACTGTTGCACTCTCTGGAGTGGGAATAGTCATTTATACCCCTACGCTATCCAACGCTTTCCCTACTGTTCCACTCTCTGGAGTGGGAATAGTAATTTTTACCCCTACGCTATCCAACGCTTTCCCTACTGTTGCACTCTCTGGAGTGGGAATAGTAATTTTTACCCTCCCGCTATCCAACGCTTTCCCTTCTGTTGCACTCACTGGAGTGGGAATAGTAATTTTTACCCCTAAGCTATCCAACGCTTTCCCTATTGTTGCACTCTCTGGAGTGGGAATAGTAATTTTTACCCTCCCGCTATCCAATGCTTTCCCTACTGTTGCACTCACTGGAGTGGGAATAGTAATTTTTACCCTCCCGCTATCCAACGCTTTCCCTACTGTTGCACTCACTGGAGTGGGAATAGTAATTTTTACCCTCCCGCTATCCAACGCTTTCCCTACTGTTGCACTCTCTGGAGTGGGAATAGTAATTTTTACCCTCCCGCTATCCAACGTTTTCCCTACTGTTGCACTCTCTGGAGTGGGAATAGTAATTTATACCCCTACGCTATCCAACGTTTTCCCTACTGTTGCACTCTCTGGAGTGGGAATAGTAATTTTTACCCTCCCGCTATCCAACGCTTTCCCTACTGTTGCACTCACTGGAGTGGGAATAGTAATTTTTACCCTCCCGCTATCCAATGCTTTCCCTACTGTTGTACTCACTGGAGTGGTAATAGTAAATTTTACCCTCCCGCTATCCTACGCTAAAAATATTGAATATTTTTTATAAATATTACGTTAATATATATATGTATTAAAAAATAAAAATGTATGTTTATTTTTTTAACTTACATTAATTATTTATTAATTTTAAAGTTATTTAAGTATTTTTAAGTATGTTTTAGTTAATTATATATATTATTTCATTAATTTTACATTACTTTTAAGATATTTAAAAAATTCGATATTTTGACTAACTATATTTTTTACAACTATATTTTGGATTCGATATTTTTGTACTTACCTGTTTGTAGATAGGCATTCGATATTTTGTCATTCTATATTTTTACTTCGATATTGTTGTAGGTCGATATTCTTGTATTCGATATTCTGTCAGTGATCCATCACTAATAGTTAAATTGATAACTGATCTTGAATATTCCCCTTTTGAAAATAACACGAGCCATGTGTAGGAAAAACGATAATGTGACTGACATAGGAACAATGGTAACCAAGTTAAATTACGAGACACATAATTGCATTAAAACCGCAATGCAAAGTTAATGAGGGAACTACCGATCCCATAATGCATCTTTAGGGACCAACAGTGAACTTCCTGTTTAGCAGGATATACACAAATCCGGCATCTTGAGTTGGTTTCAATTCACTCGATTGCAGGACGCCCGAGTGCACACACCGACGATAGAAATCATGGAAGTAAGTTTTCGTTCCCAATTTGTCTGGGGTTTTAATACTGCAATTAGTCTCCAATCAACTTCGGAGCAGGCGGGCTAATTTAGTTTTATTACTTTTGACAGACTAACGGTCTGGTTGCGTAAAGAATGTGGACTACAGGCAGTCACGAGCGCAACCCTCAATAAAGTAAGTGGCACTCATTTAAAACACCACAATGTTTATCGTGTTTAACATAGGCTCAAACCATTTAAACACCCACGGACATTCTTTATTATGCTTTTCAGTCCTTGGGGAAAGTAGACAGCGTCGGTTGGAATAGTACCAGTAGACCTGAGGCACCGATTGCCATTGTTCCTGTCAGCCACAATTGTAAGTTTTTCGGCACTAAATATAGATTAGTATGGTCTAGTAAAGTACTAAAATATAGACATAGAACAGTTGTGTTTATACCTAGTGTCCTGGTTTTCGCAGGTACATCAAAAACCAGTGAGAACAAGAGAAAAGCACAACAAGTGCAGAAGTATTTTTAAAGGTAAATAAACATGACCGTAGCGATAAACGCCTCATATATGAGAAAGGGACTGTTTAACTTTAGGTAATTTTTATTATCATTAAATCTAATTATGCAGGTTACACCGTGCTCTAGCCCTGACGAAAATCCCGTGACAAATTGCCGGGATTGGAAACGCGTCGGCATCTTCCATCTCTTCTAGCCACAAATGGGCATCCAAAGAAACCTTTTGGACCTCCGTTGAGGGTAGCTGAAAGTAAAATATACCCCACAGAGTATTACTTATTCCCAGGTGGCATTAGTTACATATAGACCGTTAAATCAAAGGGTCCCATGTAACTGCGTTGCAACAATTGTTTAAAAAAAAAACTGCTGGTGTAATTTTTTGTCTTGCTTGAAAATTATTTGTGTTTTATAGGTTGCACATTATTGGTGTTTGTATATTTTTGTTTTAATTCTTGAATAATGAACACACTGTAAACGTATTGTATTTGTTGTGTGCTAGAAATGTATCCGACTCAGACATAATCATGAAGTCTTTTGAAATGTGTTAAACAACTTTGAATGAAATGTGATGTTTACACGTAATGCTATTGAACTTATAAGTCTTAGCTTTAGTCCGCCTAAAATAAAATAGCGTTACTAAAAATTGACAGCCAGGTTCTCCTTTTTTCTTTATATAATAGTTATACGTCTATACTTGGCGTCTGCTTTTGGACGAAAACCCCCCTTGTGTCACTTGAAGTAGTGTACTAAGAGGCATGTCATTTGTTATGCACACTCTTTGGCTGACCTGGGTGTGTATTTTACATGAATAACATTATAGTTTATTAAATTAAACACAGGAGAACGTTTTGTACAGTACCCATACTGAAGTCATGTATTTCGAGTTCTTCATATGTGATAATGAAGAAACAGGTCGGAAAGTGAAATAAAAATATTGCTTAGGATCACACGATCTAATTAAGATACGAAGCCAGCATTAATCCCAAGTTTTTGGTTTCACATTGTGCAATTCAGACACTAGATGTATATGCCTCACTTCCCTTACACTCACCTTACCCCCAACTGCCACCCTACTGATATCAACGTGGTCCTTGGTCATAACACAGACCAAATGTTGTGGCTCCTGGGAAAATGTTTGTTAGCAACTATGTTCAAGCCTTTATCATAACATAATGCAATCTGGAATAATGCTCCAAAAACATTCCTTGGGTGAATTGTGTACATTAAATTGCAACAAAATTTGACGCGGAATTCTGTGTGTAACCAGCCTATTTCTCACATTTTTAGTGGTAAGGTAAATGTGATTTGGTTAATTTTTTGTGAGCTAGCACATAATATCACAGTAAACCATGAAAATGATAGAAAATCAGAAAAAAGGACATATAACCTCACCATGCTAGAAAAGGGAATCCTTTGGCACAGAGAAACAAGTGCCAAGTTTGTATATTTTGCTAAGGCCTCGAGCAGGGCCTAGCTTAGAATGAGTTCTCTTTTGAGAAAGCACATTACACACAGTCCCAGAAATATCCTGAAATCAACGCACACACATGTTGCCACATTCCGGCCTAGGACCTAAAACAGAGTCCAGTCAGAATAACCTACAAACTACAACAAAAACGACCCAAAACGTACTAATTAATATTCTTGGCATATAGAGAAATATGTCCCTTGTCTGCATTTTGGATGAGGCCATTAAAATAGAGCTAAAATGTTAACTGGCACACAAATAAATCAGTTAAATGTGCAAACAAATGGTAAATAAATCTCTAAAAATGGTACCTACCTGTTCCTTTTTGCTTCAGAGGAAGGGATCGGCTAGCAACACATTGCATTTCTGGGTGCTGGATGTGGTAAGTCAGTAAAGCTTTGGGGAAGACCTACTGCACTGAGCATAGTGCAGGAGTTTCTGGATGTGGTGGGACCATAATTGAGGTGCACTAGATGTGGGTTTGAGTACTGCTTTGCTCAGCCTACTTTGGTCAGCCCTGTGGAGAGTGGGGTGCCAAGGGCATTAGATGGCCTTCTTGAGGTGGAGCTTGGCAGTGTGGTGCATCTGGTTAGACGAGTAACCAAATAGAAAAGGCTGGGTGAACACTCTGTAGTTCTGTATGGGAGGGTCAGGACTGTCTTCTTCCTAAGGCTCAGGAGTTGGACTGGGTCACTGAAGGCCTACGCATGGGTTCCTTCCTCCTGGGAAGGATAGGAAAAGGTAGGGGCCTAAAGATATGAAGATGTAGGCTGAAGTAGCAGCCTGTTGAATAAGGTCTTCTGGGCACCTGAGGGCTGGGCAGGTCTTCGCTTTGACCTCCTGCTGATACTTCTGGATACAACCTCCTGGTGGTGGGCGCTGTATAGTCCAACTTGAAGTTGTCTGATGCAAGCTTCTGGCCAGCTGCTTTTATGTCCCTCACCTGTCTAACGTGGACGTGGTACTCAAGAGGCGGGAAGGAAATCTGTGAATTCTTACCCCCACTTCAATCCGGAAACTGCATCTTACTGGCTGACTGAGAAAGGGGGTGTGATCAGAGCAGTGAGACAGAAACCTATAGGCCTGCTGTTTTGCCACTCATGCAGGCAGTGAGTGAGGGGTGTGTCCATATGGAGGTGAGGCAGGATCTGGGGAGGGAAAGGAAAGCCACAAACATCACCCAACAAGATCCCCATTGCAGGCTGAGGAAGGAGTCACTGGAAAATATGAATACAATGAAATGTTATCTTGGTGCAAGCTTAGTCTCTCCCAGAATAACAAAAAGACCATAGAAGTAGAATGGTGCACCCAACAAGAGGTACGAAATGACTTAAGTGTCAGAGCGCAGCCTCCACAACATAAGAAAACCAGACAGGGAGGCACTGAGGCAGTGGTTCCCAATCTGTGCGCCGCGGCACCCCAGTGCGCCGTCAAAACTAGTCAGGGGCGCCGTGAACAGATGCGCACCAATCACACAGTTTGGGAACCACTGGTAGGTGAACACTCCTGTGATGTTGGATATCTCTAGCACTGAAAGAGTTACAGATGTTGCTGTCACAGGGCACACACATGAACATTTCAGCAGCGTCGAATCCTAGCCTCAGAAAATGCTGCTACTTTGCATCTATTAAACGTGGGGCTTTTTCTGCCTGGGTCCGGAAATTACTCCTACCCAGCCTCATCTGTTTCGAAGAGACAGATGACATGGACACGAGGAATCCTAAAGTTGCAAATGCCTTTTTTAAACTATTTTCTCACAAGCGGCTATCTCCACTTTCACTTTTGATTATCTTTATTTGTAGCAGTGCGCAGTGAAAGAGGATAACTTCAGTAAAATATGAGGATGGTGTACGCAGACTGGTAGAAACTTAAAACAGAGTAATGTCTTCTAGCATTTCGAATTTCAGGTTTGCTGCAGAAAGCAGATAGTTTTTACTAATATGTCTTATTAACGAGGCATGGTCTACTGAGGGTGTGTAATTGTTAAAGAGACATGAAATACTGTCTTGTCATATTTTGTTATATAGATGTGCTCTCTACAATCCCTTCTGCACGAGACGTACCCCATAATTTTTACTTTTTGATGCTCTAGATTTTTTACCTCTATCAGTGATTGGCACCTACTGAACAGGCCTTAGCCCCTGTATGCTCATTTTAAAATAGCATTCACTTCTCATACAATGCAACACTGGTTAGCGTTGTCCTGCCCATATTAATAAACAGAACACCATAAATTGGCTGCATACGGCCACTACTATTGACTTTTTATGGAGGGGGAGTGTGTATTTTTTTCTTGCATTGCCTAACATTGTTTAAAACTTAATTTTTGTCAACCGTGACTTATTATCATGTGGCTTGGTGCTAACAAAGCAGCTGGGTCCATACAGAGTCCCAAATATACTATTTACTTGACTTGAGCCCCGCAGCCACTCGGACAGGGCCGGTGCTCGCTGGCTTAGAGGCTCAGGATGAAGTTTGATGAGTGGATCAAGACCCCGATTGTGGATAATGTGCAGTTGCACCAGCCCTTCCACCCACCTGTAGAAGAAACCCTGTGCTTGACTGGCCACCACCTCATCCTATCCTCGGCCAAGACCGAGGAGCTGTGGCTGCTACATGCCAACATTGACTCCATAGAGTAGAAGTGAGGGGTCACCCTACCTCATAAACAATGTATCTGCTACTGACCTGGATCTTAGAATTAGGTTAATGTTCACCACTGTATCCTGGAAATTACATAAAGTTACCATATCTATGATTTCTCCTGTCCTACTGACTTGGAGCAAAGAAGAGCATACTAACTAAGCACTTGTGACCAAGGATTCAAGCACTATGTTCACTTTCAAAGGAAAGATGCCTTACTATCTTATCTACTAGTGTGCCTACTACAGGACTTGGTTTGCCACAAGCATGCTTTAACTACTGATGGATAGCTTGAATGTTACAATGCCTGCAGCAGAGTTGCACCCTGCTGGTAACATATTCTCAGGAAAGTATACCATTAAAGTAGCTCAGAGGCTTAGACTTGTGTAGAGATCTTAGAATAATTTGCAGATTATACGTTTCAATCCTCAGAAGGTGTCTCACAATTCTGCTGTTATAAGATTGGCAAAATCAATACATTTACACATAGTAATACCAATAGGACTGGGCGCCTCTGGAAAATGTAACACGCCCTCTATCCTCACTCTAATTACCAACAAGAGAAAAAAGTGTCTTCTCCTCCAACATGCTAGAGGCAATTTTTTAAAACAAAAATAGTCCAAAAATTCCATATGGATGCTCCAGTGCTAAATAGTATTGTTTCTGACTTAACTAACCAATTAAAGTTTTTTTATTAAACAACTGTTATATTTTTATTTTGTTACATCTATGATTATAATACCTTCATCGGCCTGAGGCAGCTCTTGCATCCCTCCAGCCGCCCAAAAAAAGTAACATAATGGGGAGCCGCGGCCAGCGGCCAATAGGTCAAGGGAGCCGTGGGTTGAAAAAGTTTGGGAACCACTGCACTAAGGGGAATTAAATGAAAATTTTGCATCAGAAAAGCTGTGTTAAAAAAATACGGACGTGTTTTTATAAAGTGTCCTCTTTAATTATCATGTTCTCTTTGCAGATTCATAAAGCATGAACAAATGGTTATTTTTTATTGTTGTCTTTCCATTTGACAGTTTTATATGGTGGGAATTCAGCCCAAGACAAAGGCTATTTGAGTGCTATTCATTAGCACCAATTGCAGTACACAAGATCAGATTTTTTATTTAAGGGCCTGGGAGATTAAGTGATCTGCCCAGAATCACAGGATGTTGAACAGACGCTGGAACTCAAACCTGATTTCCCATCTCTGCAACTCTGGCTGTCAGGTCACATATGCCTATGCACACACAAGGAATACAAGTGGGAGGATATTGTTCTTGGGAAGGACACAGAGCCAAGATGACAATGGCCTACAAGCTGAGCAACTGAAAAACAGAGAGGCTCCTTTCTATTACAAAATTATTCCCCAGCCCTCCAGCACAGGAGCACCTGAACAACAGCAAGGCCCCTGCTATTAGTAAATTACTCAGCCCTCCCCAGCCCTTCACTGCCTTAAGGCAATGGCCTGGCAGGGGAGGGGATAAAGCACAAAACACAGCTGCTGGGCCATCCATGGGGGTCGGGGGGAGGCCGAGGTGAAGATGGTACACATTCCAAACATCACCTGCCCCCACAGCGAGACCCATTCTTCCTAGCACACTATGCCCTGAATTAGAAGGGCTGTGGGTGAGGTGTCAAATGCAAACACTGTTTCTGGGCTGCGTGGGCCCCAGGTCGGCCAATGTGAAAATGGCTCAATGGCCTGAGCAACACATGGCCCCTGTTACATGGGCCCAGATGGGTTTGTTTAATGTGCTCAACCCACAGGGCTGTTTTTGCAGTTTCCCCTCTGTACGTGAGTCCTGATAGTCATGACTGTGATGTAGGGATGCAGGGGATAAATAAACGGGACTCAGCATGTTATGGGTCAGATAGTGAAAGCATAACACTGGCCAATCTGTATCTGCGTCATTCATTTAATAACTAAAAGATAGGCTTCTATCTATAGCGTTCACCTGACATACAGTGAACAGAACAAATTGGCGACGAGCGGGTGGACCCCGCAACCTACCCCAGTGTGGTGCCCTTCGCTGTGAAGCTGTGGCTGTCGGCATTGTTGCGTGCCTATCCGGTGCTTCCTGGTGGCCATCCAGAGCTGTGTGTGGTGGTGCGGTGGGGGTGCGAGCGTGCCTGTGCTCCACCCCGAGGTGTAATCAACGTGTACCCGGGAGGTGAGGTGCGCCCATTGCCTGTAGGCTGACACATCGAGTGCGGCTCCCGCCGTGAAGTAGAGGCTTCATTGCTGCTGGCCGGCCCCTCTCTGAGTGAAGGGACGTTGCCTAGCCTCCGGATCATAGCATAGGAGGCCTGAGCAACCGCTCCTGCATGCGGTGGCCCAGAGAGTGGGAGACAACTGCTCCCGCATGTTGGAGGCTGCCTGGGGCGCTCTGACCATTGCAAGGGTCCAGAACAGGGTTTTATCCCCACACAGTGGCTAGGATAAAAGAAGATACGGTGCAGAAGCTACAGACATGGCCACACAGTCAAGAGTGTGCAGGGCTCCCACAGGGGGCTCCAATCCATCAAGGTAGGTGAAGCACAGTGTGACAAGGAGAAAAGTGCATGCTGGATAACAGAGATCCACAATCACCTGAAGTGACCCAGGAACATTTTAGCTCATAGTGGTCAGGACCTGGGGGGTGGAATACAACGCACAGGCTGAAGTTGACACCCTTATACTGGCACCATGTCTGCCATTCCCCCGGTGGAACCTTTTCTACTTGATGGCCCTCCCTCAGCCCAGGCAGATAAGTGGAAGGACTGGGTAGAGCGCCTATAGACTTACTTTGCTGCCATTGACCTGGAGGATGACAGAAGGTGTCCTATGCTATTACACTTAGGGGGGCCTGCGATTCACAAGTTGAGGAAGTCGGTGATCAAGGTGGGGCCACCTTACACATATACCATGTTGAAAAGAGTGCTTACAGCTCATTTTGAACCACTAGCAAACCCGGACTACAAGCGTTTTCTGCTGCGTCAAGCCAGACAGCTATAGGAGGAGTCAGTTGACACGTTCTATGCACGACTGAGAGACTTAGCTACCGGACTCGGAGCAGTACTCTCTCAACGGCAGAGCAGTGGGTAATGGGCCCCAGTGGCCTATGCCAGCGGAGCGATAATGGCCATGGAACAGAGGTATTCACAGATCGAAAAGAGGAGGCCATTGCTATCCACTGGGGCTGCCACCATTTTCATTTATATCTTTATGGTCAGCCTTTCACCGTACATAAGGATCACAAGCCCCTCATTCCATTGTTCATGGGGTCGTCCTCTAAGCCACCACCTCGAATTGAGAAATGGATTCTTCAGTTATAAGATTATCACTTCAATGTGGTATTCCGTCCAGGAACTCACAACCCTGCGGCTATCTCTCTAGACATGCCCATCCTGTCACACAAGGGGAGGAAATGGATGCAGAGGAAGTGGAAGAGTATGTCCACCTGGAAGTTGAAAGGTCCAGGCCCCTTCCCATCTTGTTGGAGGAAATCAAGGAAGCCACAGAAAAAGATGAATGCCTCCAGCTCTGCATTTCTGCTGTGAAATCAGGAAAGTGGAATACCCTGCTGAACAAAACAACTTATCGCACGGATGAAGCGAGATCAACGTTGTTGTCTTTACACAACGTGAAGAGCAAGTTGATTATATCCCCAGAAGGCTGTCTGATAAGAGGTCTGAGATTGGTGATTCCAAGATATCTACAACAGAGAGTAGTGGACCTGGCGCACCTAGCTCATCAGGGAGTCGTCAAAACGAAGTCCAGGCTAAGATGCAAGGTGTGGTTTCCCAGTCTGGACGCCCTCGTGGAACAAACTGTGCGTCGATGCCCACTTTATAAAGCTACAGGGCCTGCTGACTTGCCGGCCCCCATCATCACAGAGTTGATTCCACCCTTCCTATGGCACCGTGCGAGCGCCGATTTTGGAAGCCTTCCCGATGCTCGTCATATGTTGGTGGTCAATGACGATTTCTCGAAGTATCCTGAAGTTGAAATTTTGGAATCCACCACAGCCAGCCAGACCATTCCACGGTTTAAAAAAAATCATGGCAACTCATGGTTTGTTCAAAGAACTGCGCACGGATAATGTCCCTCCTTTCTCAGGCCAAGAATTTGCAGAGTACCTTCGATCCAGGGGAATCCATCACTGAAATGTCACACCTCTATGGCCTCAAGCCAACAGAGAGGCCGAGCGTTTCATGCGCACCCTTAACAAGGCCATCAGGATCGCGGTGGTGCAAAAACAGGAAATGGATTGTGCCTTCTATGGTTTCCTCAAGGAATATCGGATGACTCCTTATTCCACCACCCAAGTAAGTCCCATGTCATTGTGCATGAAAAGGCCAGTAGGGGATGTTCTTCCACACCTGGAGGTGGTGTCAGCCAGGCACAAGCAGGTGACGGAAAAACTACAGCAGTGCAGACGGAGGAATGAATAGATGTCCTGTAGGCGTGGAGCAAGACAGAGTCAGGGGATGCGGTTATGGTGAGGAACCGTACTCCCCAGGGAAAGTTCAGTCTGCCGTTTGAACTGAAGCCATGGACAGTCCAGAAAGTACAGGGGACCACGAACACTGCGGTGAGGGGTGGAGCAACCCTCAACAGGAATGTGTCATTCTTCAAGGCATACCAGAATCCTGGCGGCAGTTAAGAAGGAGATCTGATGATCCCGACTAATCCGGAACTGGTGTCTGGTGACGAGCCCGAAGCAGATGGAGGACCTGTCAGTCTCGAGTCTCCAAGCTGGAGGCCGTTGCCGACTGTGAGTGGAGATACATGTCCACTGAAGGAGTTATCACCTGGGGCTGCTGAGAAAGACCTGTTCTCCAGCCCTGAGGAACCCCAGGGTGTTCGATGTGGAGGGGCAGAGAGATACCTGCTTCAACCTTGCCCAGCCAGATCATCTCAGTGGAAGTACTTTGTAACATATTGAACGTATTTGATGAAGTGAACTGTTGTTTATATGAGTGTTCTTTTGTTCTGGATATAATTTTGTAACATCTCATGTTTATTTTGTTTTGTTTTTCTTTTACTGGTATGGGAGGAGTGTTACATGGGTCCGGATGGGTTTGTTTAATGTGCTCAACCCACAGGGGTGTTTTTGCAGTTTCCCCTCTGTACGTGAGTCCCGATAGTCACGACTGTGATGTAGGGACGCAGGGGATAAATAAATGGGACTCAGCATGTTATGGGTCAGATAGTGAAAGCATAACACTAGCCAATCTGTGTCTGCGTCATTCATTAAATAACTAAAAGATAGACCTCTAACTACAGCGTTCACCTGATATGCGGTGAACAGAACAGCCCCCAGGGAGGCCGATTCTGGCACACAATCACCTGCTCCCCAGCCCACCATCAGTGTGATTGCTTGGCAGGGGGTCAAGGAGAGGCCACAGCTGATAATTGCTGAACGGCCGCCCAGCGAGGCTGCTTTCCTCTCCCTGTCCAGTGCTCTCTGTGGACTGGGAAAGGGGAACAAAAACAGCCCACAGAGGGCACTGAGACACTGGTGTTGTGTAATATCTGGTATCCCCTTGAGATCACATATCCCCTGCTCTTCGGCTCTCTTTGGAGAATACACTCAGCCCAGGCAGCATCAGACAGAAACAGTCGATGTCTGCTCGGGCTGAGTGCAGGGATACACGATTTCACGAGATACTTAACGGAGCTCAGGCTATTAATTAGCCGACATTTCTTTAATATTGGAGTCAATGCTGATCAAGAAGAGACAGGAAGGAAACGTGAGTACCACAAAAAAAGTGAAATAAATGAAAAATTAAACGCATGCACGGAGTGAAAGAATGTAATATATTTTCGAGGCATGCACGGAGTGAAAGAATGTAATACATTTTCAAGGCATGCATGGAGTGAATGAATGTAATACATTTTCGAGGCATGCACGGAGTGAAAGAATGTAATCAGGGCACAAGTCGGAGGTACACGAGGGTGGACGGCGTCCACCCACTATTTTGAAAGGGAGGACGCCCCCACCCCCTCAAGGAGTTGGGCCCCATATAATATGCTGAATATGTCCTGGTGTAATTTTCCAACACCGGTACAAATTCCGCAGCGCCGCCTGCATGTTGTCTGCTTTCCTTTCCGAGCAGCAACATGCAGGCGGAGGAGGGGCTTTCTTACTTTCACCCCCAGCAGGGCCGCAGACAAAGGCCTAATTTAAAGAGCTATCATCCCTCCTTTGGTTTGAGTAGCATCCTGAATGGGAGCTATCTCAAGCCTATCACCTATGTGCCAGAGCTGTGGACGGGAAACAAAGGCACACAACTTCTTATGCCTCACCTAAGTATTTAACAGAAACTAGGATAGGAAGCAAGCTGTTGACTTTGTTCAATCATATAAAAAACAGATATGAATGCACCGGAATTTAAGATGTATTGGTATGCACAAGTATTTACTTGAATAACAATTTTAATGCCACATTTTTTTAAATTGAATTCCTTTACAGTGCTACTCCCGATGTAGGGTGTGAAAGCGCTTTATATCACATGCACACATTTTACATTGACAATAAATCATACAAGTGTATAAATCAATGTACAAGATGTGTTTCATAATAAAATGATGACAGGTCCACTGTAATTATGTGGTGGGACAGTCCGAATTGTGCAGCAGGGTTGACTAAATCATGTGGCAAGAAAAGGCAAATTATGTGGCAAGAAAAGGCAAAGTATGCAGCATAATTCAGTACATCTAGTGCTTGTATTACCTAATTATTTTGGAATTTATACACATGTTGACATTATCTGAGCAAAAGTTTCATCTCATTACTACCACTTTGACACCCAAATACAGAAATAAGCAACAGAAAGGTGACCAGTCAACCTTTGCAAAGGACCTTCCACTGTGTGGCTTTATGCGTCACTGTGCTTTTAGTAACTTTTAATCAGTTTGGGCAAGAAGCAAATATTGTTGTTGAAATATGCAGATACGATGGATTATGTGGTAAATGCGGCAAATCCGTATTTATGAGGGAAATGTAGCGACTGTAACATCACATAATTTCAGTGGACCAGAATGAGGGTTCTAATGATTAGGAGTCACACGTGGTCTTTCATAGCTCACTGTGCTAGATTAGAAGGATTACAATTTATGAACTGCAAGTAACAAAAGGATCTCTATGTTAAAAGTAATAACCCACTTACCCATCTACATAAAACAAAAATATGTACGCTGCGTGTTACATGATGTGCTTTGCAAGAGACATATTAACCCTCAATGCTAATCTGAGGCAAAACTATGACCAGTCAAAACACAGATATCTCCAGTACGTGCATTAATCACAATAGTTGTCTTACCATTTTTATTTTTCATTGAGATTTGCTCGGCAGGCAAATATACCTGCCGCAGGTGCCGTAACCCCATAAGATATTTTTAAATGTGGCCTTTGCAACCAGTTAAACCAGAACAGATTTACTGTCACCTTTCTCCTTGTTGCCTATTTCTTTGTGGCAGAGTTGTTTTTCTAAAATAAAAGTTGATTGTTAGACTGCTTTCCATGACTCCACCACTTGTGACCCCATTAACGTTTGTTGCCCATAGACATAGGTAAGCCAACAAATTAAAAGGGAGACCCGAGCCAGAGTCGAGCAAGAGTCTTGTTCGGCTGTATGAGCCTGTGCATGAGCCGCACCCTGGAAAGGTTTAGCAAGTAAATCATGAAACAAACAGCATCTTAGAATATGTTATGATGTCTTCAACATTCAATTAAGTTTATTTAGCACACAGAAGCGTTTTACCTTAGTACATCAGATTATATCACTGCATTGATTCAAAGTGATGTTTTTAAAACATGATCTTGTAAACAGTCCTGTCCACTCCAGCCCCAGCTACAATGGCATTAGTAATCTAGGAAGCAAGTCAGTTGTCACTCGTACCCTAAAAATGACCCAGATTCTTATTATAAATGGAGCAACATTGTAGTCTATCGACTCACATGCAAGTAGTTTTTGAACAGCGCACATCCTGAACTCACCTATCTGAAGGTGCTCTCATATGTGGTGATAAAGAAAAAGAAGGCTCAGTGAAATAAAATACTTGCCTAGGATCACATAATTGGTGAGCATGGCATCCGTGATGGATAGTTGATTTTTTAGGCACATTGTGCAGTTCAGCGCCCTAGATGGGTATCTTATTGTGTTAGCTGTTAATGCTTTGTCTTCAACTCTTGGTGCACCAGGTTAGAGCATGGTGCCAGGCAGAAGACACATGAAAGCTTGACTCATGTTGGGCTCAGGGCCCAAGTAGATCTGAAGTGAGCTAGAACCAGCCACCTGGCTCAAGACTGGCTTGCAACTGGCTCGAGCTTTCAGTGGGTCACCCTCCTTTGTTGTATGCCAATTAAAAAGCCAGAATGTGTTATTTTTGTTCCTGCACCACCTACACCTTCCTTAGTCTCCCTGACCCTTGCCTTCCATTGGAGCTGGAGCACACACTGCATGTGGACAGAAAAAGGAGCAAAGAAGCCAGATGGAAATTGCGGGTGGAGAGGAGTCAGCTCCATCGAGGCCTTCATTCCAGCTCTTGATAAGTACTAGTAACCCACCCAAAATTCATCCCATCACACTGCAAGAGAAATACTGTGTCTTATCTTTGGACAAAATGTTGCCCCTGTTGCCTGGACCTGCAACTGGAACTGCTTGGGCCCTGCTGGCCTCTGCAAGAGTGAGTCCCTGATCCCAAAGAGGTGCCTCTCCAGGTCCTGGACACTTGGCTGGCCTCAGAGTGCACCCCTCTGACTCAAAAAGGAGATCTCCTAAAGCTTTGGGCTCTTTGCGACTCAGCCTGTTCGCACCAAAATCTTGCTGCTCGTGCCAACTGCCAACACAAAGCTCCAGTGAACGCGACTCTTTGCGCTACTGCGACCACCAGCAACACAAGATCTGCACTTCGCGCTACAGCATCGACAGTGCGCGGTGACCACCAACGCAAATCTCCAGCAACAACTGTCCGCGACCCCCAACAGATTTTTGCTGTATATCGGTGATGGCCAGAAATGCCCAGGCTGTTCTTTGAGCGACAGCGTCGACCATCTGTGTTCTCTCCCTGCTCCTCGTGACCTCCACCGCAAATGGAACTATTTGCGCTGGACTTTAGAAGTTAACTAACTTTTTCAGCTGGACTAATTTGGTCCCTGTATCTGTCCCTGCTCCTTCGTGGCCAGCCTGAACTTGTGAGTTTCACCCGGTCTTGCAAGACCAGATAACCACAAGTGCCGCTTTGTGCTTTTAGGTGCGATACTTACCTGAAATGTTTAAAGCTGGTTTTCTCTGGTTCTACTGATTGGATGTTTGTTGTTTTGGTGTAATTTTATTTATTACATTTTATTCTATTTTCCTAAATTGGTGTGAGATGTTCCTAGTGTGTGTTTTTACTTTATTACTGTTTTTGTGTTGCATGAATACTTTACACATTGCCTCTAAGTTATCCAGTTGTAACTGTATCTTTCTCAGGGAATATCATTTGCCATGCTCAGAATGCCAAATGCAGTGTGGAACTTGCATTTCTTTTAATGGTCAAAGTGCAAATATTGCCAGTGTATATAATGGTGGTATGTTTGGTAGGTTAATACATTTTACAGTTTTGATATTCACAATTGAAGATTCTAGCATCTTTTTGCAATGCATGAAATGTACTTTGCTCATGGTACTACCTTTTATATGCCTAGCTTGTACAACTTAGTGGCTTGTCTACTGCAGTTAGTCAGACACCCAAACTCATCCACATTTGGGATGTTAATTTATTCAGACATGGAACTCAAGTTACAGACTTAAGTACTAATCTGTGTTCATTTGTTAAATCTTGTAATGCCCTCAAATGTACTCATATTCGACCTGCTAAACATATGTGTGAGGTCTTAATATCTGATGTCACTTCTTGTGATGTCACTTCCTGTGAGGTTGTGAAGTCACTTCCTGTGATGCCAAACGCTATGTCATGCGCCGCAATGCCACTTGCATACTGCTACTTGGTTAGTCCCCCCAATTATTTTTTTAGGACTTGTACTCTGAATGTAATATATTTTCAAGGCATGCACGGAGTGAAAGAATGGAATACATTTTCGAGGCATGCACGGATTGAAAGAATGTAATACATTTTCGAGGAGAAAAGGAAGAGATGCTACACTGTATCGACACGCAGTTAATGGCCAAATTATATAAATAAACACTTATTACATGGATTTTACATTCAAATTTGTAACAAGTATTTTGCAAATCATGCTTGTCTTTTACATGGACGGTTGGCAATGTGGGCCAGTGTGCATTCATTGACTTCCATTCACCACTGGTGTGAAGCATGCCCAGTTTAAAATTATCTTGCAGTCCTGTGAGATTAGGGTTTATAAATGGTAAGATGTTTTTGAGCTTGGAGAGTGTGATTATAACGTGTGGTGGAGCTGTCATTATTAGGCTGGGGAAGTGATTTATAGGTCTGATTTTGCTATGGATGGAGACACTAGAGCATTGTGCTTGCAAGGGCATTGTGCAAGGCAGTAAATTGACTGCTGGCACGATTTAGTACCTCTGCATCCTTGTTGGCATAAGCATCCTATCCTTTGTGTAGAAAGGGGGTGAGGGTTGCTGGAATTTATTTGGCACAGTCACATGAATTCTGTCTTGCATATGAGTCTAGAGGAGGCTTTATAGACTGGATATTCCATATTTGAATCTTGTATCAGTTGGCAATAGCCATTAATGCTTTGTAGTTATTGGTTGTGTATATAGTCAAAGTGCCTGTGATGGGTAGAAGTAAGCATATTTGTACTCTGCTTTCCTAGCTAATACCGAAGCAGGCGCATTTGGTTGTATGCACACCCGGTAAATAAAAACAGCTTGCATCTGCGCGTACTTCATGAAAACGTTCTTCAGCAGGCCAACAGATGACAATACAAGTTTTTTTTCATGATTCAAGTGCCGCTCAGTCCCTGTTCTAACAAGCATCTGCAATGCAATAGATTTCATATTTAGGTGAGTTTGAGCTATTGGCATTGTAAATGACAATGCCTTTTATTTATGTTTTGGTTTTTAAAACATAATTAAAAGGCATTGTCATCTACAATGCCAATAGCTTAAACTCTCGCAGATGCGAGACCTATTGCATTCCAAATGCTTGAAGGCATCGCTGAGTTGCCCCCTTTTGTCTCCCATGGCCCCTGAAGAGCTCCCTGTTTGCTACAAGTTAAATAAACAAGCCGGTGGTCACAACTGCGCGTGAGAGACCCTCCTGCAGTAAGAGAAACTCATTAAAGAAAATAGTGTTTACAGGCTAAAGAAGACGTACCGTGTAACAACCAAAGTAAAAGGGCCATTCCTCATGGGAGGTTACAAATGAAGACAAGGCGGTACTAAGGAGGGACTAACAAGCCTATGGCGAATCAGAAGCCAGCATTTACGAATGACAATGGCACAAGCCAATGACAAATATCGGCGGAGAGTGGGCGGGACTTCAAGTACATACTCCAATACAGCATGGCTCGCAGAGCAGCACATGCGCTGCTCAGGCTTGATCTAAAAAGGCCACTCAGCTATGCTCCTGTGTAGTGCTCCTCTAAAGTACTAAACTCAATAAGTAGGGTTTTGTGGTGCAAGATTAACACCCTTTTCAATATATCAACCACCTTAATCAGGGTTAGATTTCTTGTCTTTGCTGCTGTTTGGATGAAATGAACAGCAAACCCTTTTAATTCCCCTCCATCAATCCTTTCTATCGGTACAATTGTATTATGAGAATTCTATGTATGAAACTTTGCCATTTTATGACATTTGCAACCAGCCAATAGTGATAATGCCCTGGTGGACGAGAGGCTATGTCTAGCCATGACCTGAATGCTGGCAGCAGTAAAGTACAACAGCAGGTTACTCTTGAGACTTTCAAATAGATCAGCTTCTTACTCGTAAAAAAAGAAATATCATCCTGTCGCAGGACCTTGTGGCTTTTTGTGTGTTCATAAGGACTGGAATGCAACTCAAGAAATATGTAATGCATTGTTTTATGTTTGTATATTCTGTTCAGGACTCATATTTACTGTTTGCCTTTTGTTATTTAAGTTAATTAAGTTAATTAACAGACGTGCAATTGGTAAGTGGATCTGATACGGCAAACGCCTGCATTTTCCAGTTTGAAGAAAAAATGCATTAAATGCCATTAAACAGTAGTGTTGGACCCAAAAATGGTCCAGTCGTATGATGTTCAAAGGAACTACCCAACCAAATGGAATAATTTATGGAAATTGCACACACTGTTTATCCACAACCTCCCACTTCATTCTACAGTTTCACAGTTCTGTTGTTTTTATTTTTTATTATGAAACAGGCTACATGGCTCATCCCATATAGTTAAGGACTACAAAAACATTTATTCGGCCACTTAAAAAATATATTAGTTGTCAGTACTAAGCCTAAATTTCTAGCATTTTTTTTTATAGTAACATGCATAGAAGTTAACCTGTACTGTAAAGGTTATTTTGATGGTGATGTTAACAAAGTGCATAGACAAACTGTGAGAAGTTGGCCTGGCATATGCTGTCCACTAATTATAGTGGGCACCGTGTACCAGTCCAAACAACCCTTATTGGAGTTAGGTTAAAGACAACCTTTAAAGAAAGCTATCCTAGTGGTAGCTGTGGAGAGCAGCCTTCAGGCTAAGTCTTGAAGGAATGTAAAGCAGCTTGTTTTACCAGCCTATAATCTCTTGAGCGACCAAATGAAAGAGCACCACACCAGGTATATATTCAAAATATATGTATTTATTACTAAACACACCCCTCTAGTCTCTTTATGAGGCTAGAGTTCGAGATACACAAGTTATAAGTTAAATAATCACAGTAATAGCACAAATACACGTTTGAGCCCTAGGGGCGTACCAAACCATATACCAATAAAGTGGTATAAGAACCACGACTGAACTAGACACAAGGCCTAGAGCCTCTAGAAGTGCTTGGACCACAAGGAACCACCCAAGGTAGTGACACAGGGGACCCACGGGGGACGCGTGCAGTGTAAACACACAGCCGCGATACGCCGTTTACTTCTATGGAGAAAGTCGCGGTCAGGAAATTAGAGAAAAGGGACACTTAAAGGAGGACTAGGAACAAACCCTTTGAGATCTAGGACTTTGAAGAGTCTCTACCCACGGGAGCACCGGAGTACTCATGTTACCTCACCCAGGGAAGCCGGGTGCATAGGTGCCTTTCGGGGTCGGGTTTCGTCGTCGATTCCTATGGAGATCTGCTGCAAAGTGCTGCTGGCGACCAGGAGGAAAGTGTCCGGGTGGATCCAAGAGTGGATCGAGGATCTGAAGAACCTGAAAGCAGAGGGGACAGAGTCTGGGTCACTAGCCAGTGACCAGGAAGGCGATGAGCAGATGCCCACCGATGTTGGGTGCTTCAGGTGCATTGACGGTTGTCTTGACTCCGCAGTCACGATGTCCAGGAGGCGTTGTCGGCGACCAGGAGCAGGATTCGGACTGTCCCACAACGTCTGCTGCTTGCTGAGGTGTCGGCGACCGGATTGGACCCAACAGGCCTTGGCAACAGCAAGTCTCGTGGAAAAAGAAGAAGGACGATGGTGCAGACCAGCAAGGTCTGGGGAACTCACCCAGCGAAGGTAAGTGAGGGCGAGCCTGGAGCAACCAGGATGCCAAGTTAGGAAAAGATTGGCCTTCGTGAAGGGCTACTAGCCAACGGGCTAGCGACCGCGAAGGAGCCTCGTGACGCCGCACGTGGATCTGGCTCACAGGACACTTGTGGAGTGGGGGCCAGTGATCTTCGGTGCAGTTGGTGCTGGATGCTGGGGCTACTCGGAGCCCAAAGCACGACTTCGTGGGAGACCCAGAAGATGGTGCACTTGCAAATGTGCTTGGTGTCCAGGGGTCACGGTTCCTCGTTACCCACGACAGCTACGGGCCTTAGCTTCGCTGGGGACTCAGGGCAGCTTCGGGGAGGTCAGAAAATCTACCTCTGGGGATGCAGGGACTTCAGCGTCCGGCGGGAGCTTCGTCGATGCAGACCGGACAATTGCGTCTTTGGTGCCTGCCAAGCAGGGGAGTCACTCCTTGACCCCAAGGGAGATACTTCAGTCCTCTAATCGCAATGTAGAGCGTCGAAGGTCCAGGATTCAGTTTCAGAGTTTAGTCCAGGGATATCTAATTTGCTATGGCAAGGGTTCCCTATTTTATACAGTAAAACAGGGAGGGACTAACTCTATGACCCCACCTATGGGAGGGTCAAGGGAGGGGTGGCTACACCCACTTCCCTTTGTCCAGTTTCGCGCCAGAGCAGGGGCAGGTAGCCCCTGATCCGGTTTGAACTGGCATATGCACAGAGGAGCCTTTTGCTCCCCCAGTGCAGGACTTCAAAGCACTCTAAGAGTGCACCCGCCCAGCCCCACTACACATTATCCTGTCTGGGGAGGTGGTCACACCTCCCTGTGACAGGAAACCTATTGTCCAGGCCTCCCCTGCCGGAGTTTCTGTCAGCAGCAGGAGGCCAGACTTGTGTCTGTGGCAGAGGCATCCATTTTGTGATGCCAAGGCTTTGGGAAGAAGTTACCGGGTAGACCAGGGTTAACATGTCTCCCCCTCTAGAAGGGTGGAATGCTACCCCCGCCGCCAGGATTGGCGGGGGTAGTATTCCAAGATGTTTGACACCAAACACGACATGTTTTGATGCAGTCATTCCATAGTTAGCATTTTACCGCGAGGATATAATGCACTTAAGAGTATATGGTTTAACCGCATTTACAAACAGTACCAGAGAATGGACTCTGAGTACTGCAGAGGGGCCCTGCTCATGCAGTGGCACCTTCTCACATAGGAACCAAGCACTCTGCCTTTAGGATTGACAAGGCCTACCATAGGAGTGACTTATAGGTTTATATGTGTGTAGGTTTGTAGTGATACAGGTAACCTATATCACAGTAAGGGGTGCATGCACCACCTTACCCAGGCTGCAGTAGCAGACCTGTGGTGTCATTTTGGATGGCCTTCCAGGGGTGGCACAATACATGCTACAGCCCCTGGCAGGCCTCTGAGGTACCTATGCCCTTGGTACATAGTATACCATATACTAGGGACTTACAAGGGCACTCCAGATCCCAATTAGAGATGTGCCTAAGGCACATGGAACCTTTTTAAAGAGGAAACAGCTAGGCTGGGGTTCTGGATAGCAGGGCCCCAGCCAGACTAATGTCGAAAACCAGTGAAGCATCAGCAAAAAGTGGGGGTACCCATGTGAAGCAGATCCTACTCTCCTACACAAACATGTTTAAAGTAAGGTGTAGGATTATAGTCTCTGCAGTGGACTCCCACCCCATGCTGAGAAATCAAGAAACACGATTAGAGTTCATTAATTTATGTTCAGAAATTGCCACCTGGACTTATTAAGTGCTTTGTGTGTTATTAAAATATGTTGTAAGCAGTCCTTTTTTGCTAGTCCACCTTCCAAGGAGTATGATATTGGTAGTTTTGTAAACAAGTAGTAAGTGTGTGAAATGAGTCCAATGCAAACAGTTTTCTCTTAAGCCACACATGGTTGGTTGTTTTGGATACACATGTATTGAGTGCAAGGAAAAAGATACAGCTTCATAGCCCTACAAGCCTCATTCATCTCTTGGTGCATGACATCCCTGTCCCTGATGACATTATGCTGGGCTGTGGGCAACCAAGAGGGCCTCCTCTACACCTCCTGGCTTACCCCAAACATCATTTTACTACTAGGATCTCCCAAACAACTCTACTAAATTCTCCCTGATAATATCTCTCCTTTGACTCATTCCAAATCTAATTTTTTTACTCTTGATTCTTTCTCCGTAATCCCTTACTACAGGCTTTTCCCTCCTCCATCTCTACTTTACTCATCCCAGACCTCAACTTACTACTATGATCTCCCTAATAACACTTCTGATTTTCTTCCCTCCTCTATCCCTCCATTACTCTTTTCAATCCAACTAACTGACTCACATGTCCTGCGCTCAAATTAACTTGTACCTTCGAGTACTAATACTAATACTATGCTCATATTTCCCTATACTAATCCACCACTAATCCTTTTGGGTTCTGGAGTAGCGTGCTACTCGCCTAAATGTGCTTTGACTCCTCGTCAGGGGTAGTAAGCGCTATATATATACAATTACAATTGCAAGAGATGGAATCAGATTGTAAACTAAAACACACGGATAGAGAATGACAGAGAAGGAAACAATGGCAGAGATTAAAAAACCTAAAAGATTAAAACACATCAATACGGAGAAAATATTAAAGTGTGACGGTTAGAAAAAGGCAATGAGAAAAAGCAGGAGAGGAAAATGGAGAAATAAAACATTTCGGATTTTATTCCATGAACAATTTTCAAATCTGTTCTCAAAAATTTCACTGACACTGTAAGTGCATAACACTGATTCTTTCATTTTATACATACAATAATAAGGCTGTCACCTTACTGACATATCACCAGCCTGCATTATATTTCTGGGCATGTGCCCATTAAAACAAGCATTGGCAAAGCCAATATGGTTTGCCTATGAGAGAGTTATTTGTGTATGTTTTTAAGTAATGTTGTGCAGCTGATGGCTGTAGAGAAGCATGAATGAAAGTAAAACAAGCATTTGCAATGCAAATTGGTCTCGCATTTGTGAGAGTTAGAGGTATTGGCACTGTAATTGACAATGTCTTTTTCGCTTGTGTTTTGGATTGGCGTGGAGTGGATATATGTGGTGTGGAGTGGAATTATGTGGGTTGGATTGGAATTGTGTGGTGTAGAGTGCATTTGTGTAGTGGAATTAAGTGGAATGGTGTGCAGTTGAAATATGTGTATAGTAATTATGTGGCATTGAGTGTACTGGAATTATGTGGAGTGTAATTGTGTGTCACCGAGTGTAGTTATGTGGAATGGCATTTTGTGTTGTGGAGTTGAATATTGTGGATTTCAATTACGTGGTGTTCTTTTGAATTTTTCAGCATGATGTGGAATTCTGTGGTGTGGTTTGGATGTATGTGGTGTGTTGTGTAATTGTGTTGTTGAGTTGAAATATGTGGTTTGTTGTCGAATTATGTGGTGTTGAATGAAAATGTGTGGAGTTGAATTGTGTGGCATGGAAGTGTGTGGCGTTGAGTGAAATTATGCTGATTGGAATTATTTTGCATGGCATGGAGTGTATTTTCGTGGATTGTTACAAAGTTTTAAAATGATGAAACATAATTAGAAAGAAAGGCAGCCTTTCATTGCGCACAAATTTACAAAACCTTATAATATGCAAAGACTTGTCCAGATATCTCAAATAAAACATGCATATTGAATCCCCAGTGACATTTGTGTTGGTGAATTTTAGGGAGGGCTTGAACAATGTGGGGTGCTGTTTGGGTTGCTAATGGTGCTAGGGCTCTGCACATCTGTGGCGGGGGAACGTTCATCTAAACTCAGCCTTGCACATTGGTGATGAGAAATCTGATTCCGGGGGTCCAAACAAAGCACTCATAGATGTGTATGTGATTCATGGGATTTTGAATTAATTCACTGCTCAGCAGGCAGCGAGTGGGTTGCTTGTGAAACTGTAAACATATTAAACGCCTCAGCATTAGAAAGCTATTGAGTGAGGTAAAAAAACAAGCATGAACATTTATGTCACATTAAAGAGTGAAGACACCTGCATCATTGCTTCTGGCCACACAGAGTAGGGTTACTGTTAATCCTGACCTTTTTCTCGCGGCATTCTCAATCTGTAATTGCCTTGTTTAACTTTTGAGACGTGAGATGGGGGTTGGATCTCGCTGGGGGCAGTCTTGTTTCTTTTATAATGATTCTTACCTGCTTCGACACCAGTGTGATTGCTTCGTGTGTTTATGGCTGGTGTGTTTGGGATGGTCATTCGCCACTAGTGACTTAGATCAACTGCCAAAAACAATAAATTACACTTTTTTCCAGAGGGCTTGGAAGACTTGTGATTTTATTATTACTGTACCTCCTGAGAAATGGTCTTATTCAAGTGGGATTCTAGTCTTTCTGCACAATGAACCCTAGTTAACGTGTCTGCTCAGTAGGTTACATGTTCCCTTCTGATATTACTGTGTGACCTGCCAGGTTGAATTCCAGAAGGACCAGCTCAGCCTTGCATCCATCCAGCATATATAAAATGAGTAGCATTAAATTGTGTTACACTCGGTTACAGCACCTACAGCTGCAAACCTCTGGCATTACGCACTATAAAACGATGTATCATCATTATTATAAACCTCCTAGTCACAGGTCAACTGACGGTTTCATTGTTCTAAAATCAGTTAAGTGAGTTGGGTAATGAGGATCACTTGTTATTCACACCGCTATAAACCGTAAACTCTTGCAAGCACTTTAAAAATAACCAGTTTTCTTATTTGATGTTAAGACCAACAAATGCACCTAGCAGGTAATCTGCTTTAGATATCACCCGTGCTCTTTTATTTGTAAAATTAAACAGAGAAGAAATGTGTAGATTTAATTTGCTCACATGGCTATCGAGCAATGGTGCAGAAAACAGATGGCTAGTCAGAAGGGTAACAGAAAGCGCATTCGGGAAGAGGTGGGAGGAGAGGGAAGCCTGCCTGACAATAGACTGAGCCAATAGCCACATCATCACTACTGTGGACAGATTCTAGCCGTAGTGGAAGGCACGCTATGGAGTGGGGGTTCAGCGTGAAAAATGTCTTGTCTTCCACATTCAGTTTCAAGAACAAGGCAAGAGCAGGATGCTGCCTTAAGTCTAGAGGAGCTGAACACCATCTGCATTATCGGAAAATTAGTAAAGAGTATAGGGGATGAAGAGGCGCAAAATGTAACTTTCTTTGGTACCCACTGTTTGCCTTGCAGAATTTTTGTAGGGAAGAGAGGACTACAAAGCCCTTTAAGGTGAACTACATATTGCATCTTACATGGTGGGCTGTGATTTCATAACAGAATACACATTTTCCAACAACTCCACACTATATCTTGGAGAAACAAGGGATCATGTGTGTTAATAGTTACAGCTCTGAAACAACGTACATTATCAGTTCTCCAGAAGCAGTCTATACTCACAAGCAAGCGAGGCACAGAGCGCCCTCAGTCTAAACTCTCGAGTAACATTTCTATTTGTCTTTTGTGCTTCAGGTGACTGGTCTCTCAACTCTAAGCATAAGAGCACTGTTAGAACTGGGGGTCTATAGTTGGCAGAGGTATGCACCCATGTCCAAGTACGGACCCTTGCTTCTAGTCAGGGCAAGGGGGATACACACTTTAGATAACACCTGCTCACCCCCTTGGTAGCTTGGCATGAGCAGACTGACTTAACCCAAAGGCAATGTTTAAAGTATTTATACCCAAACTCATAGTAACACAGTGAAAACACCAGAAATGGACACCACACCTGTTTAGAAAAATAAAGTACCGTTATCTAAACCAAACAAGACCAAAACTACAAACATCCAACCTACACGTAGTAAAATATGACTTTAAGACAGTTATCTAAGAAATAGAACTTGTAGAAAACAAATAGCTCCACCTGGGTCTAATATGACATTGTGACAGGCAATAATCCAAAGTACGGCGCGAACCGTGAAATGCACGGAGTCACTTGGACCCCCAAGCAGCAGTACCTTACAACAAAGTCTTTGGATGGTGCACAGTGTCGTGGAGGTGAGGCATCGATGCCGAGGTTGAAGCTCGTTCCCTTGTTGCCATGGGAGAGGCGAGCCATCATGTCCATGAGGAGGCGATGCGTCGAGCCAGGACAGGAGAAGTCAGTTGAGTCTGCGGTGAGGCATCAGTTCCTGTGAGGCGATGCGAAGTCGAAGACTCGTGAATGCACCCTTGTCGGTTATTGACTCTACGATAACGGGATGCAGGCACTGGTAGTGCCAGCGTAGGTGCGAGCACTGGCATCAGAAAGACCGATAATTGAAGGCGTCTAAAGTCGGAGCTGTGGTGTAGATGGGGCGGTGCATCGTGCACTTCATGGGCGGTGCCCGGGCCTTGCTGCAGGACGCGTTGGAGTTGGTTTTCTTTGTGTTGCAGGACCAACCACACAATTCTCAGGGCCCAGGAACTGGAATTGGTGCACTCTTGAATGCAGGAGTCCACACAGGATTCCAGGTGCTGGTCAGTGGGTGGCAGGTTAAATCTTTGTGTCCCTGAGACTTCAGAACAGGAGGCTAGCACACACAAGCCGTTGGAGATTCTTCTTCAAGCAGGTTTCTCAGCAAAGTTCCAGTTTTTGTCCTTTCCTTGGCAGAAGCAGCGACTGCAGGCCAACCCAGCAAAGCAAACAGCAAAGGGGCAGTACTCCTTCTCACAGCTATCCAGCTCTTCTTCTTGGCAAAGGTTCCTCTTGAGTCTAAAAGTGATTTAATTCTCTGGGGTTTAAGGTCCACTTCTTATACCCCATTTTGTCTTTGTGACAAGGGTCCCTGAGCCCAGACTAAACCAGTTCTGCCCTCTCTGGTGCAGCAGGACCACAGAAGGTGGAGACGGCATTGTGCAAAGGAGACACAGCCTATTTAGGTGCAAGGAAAACTCTTCCTACCACTCTAAAGGCAGCCAAGGTCTATTCAGCCCAGCAATGAGTCTCCCAGGAAAGGCAGGACACACCTCGACCCCTCCCGGTGGCTGTCTACAGTGAATGCACATTCCAAGCTCCTGTCACTCCAAAACCAGACAGTCAATACACAAACCAACAGAGGCACACAGAATGGTTGAACAAGAAAATGCCTACTTTCAAAAAATGCAAAAACAGGGGTGGCGAAGTGAGCTAAAGAATGATAATGGATTTAACCCAGCTCTGTGACTGGGGGTAAGTGTCTAAAAAGTTTCAGCGCTCCTTCCATCATCGTTTTGCACTTGCTTTGTTCACCCTAAGATGGCAGGTTATGCCCAGACGCTGGTCGCTTGCTCACTTTGCCACTGGATTCAAGCTAGCCTGGCCGATGAGGGGTGTTACCCTGAAACCGGTCCCAGGATGCTTGTTTCTGGTCCAGGGAAGATTTGGCTTGGCAGTTCAGTCTGGACTGTCCCTATGAAGGACAGGGTTAAGACTGATTTGCATATGGCTGGGTCTGACCTGGGGTGGGCTAAAGTAAGCTAAAGAACGATGATGGACTCAACTCAGATCTGTGACTTGGGTGAGTGTCTGAAAAGTTTTAGCGCTCCGTCCATCATCTTTTTGTGTTTGCGCTACTTTCTAAAAGTGGCATTTTCAAACACACAATTTAAAAACCATCTTTACTAAAATATGTGTTATTAACCTAAACTCCATTTCTCTATCTTGTCCCAATGGAAAGTTATGCTTAAGATATTATAAAGCAACTCCTATGTGGATAGCCTATGTGACAGATATCCTTTCAATAGTGAAAAACCAAATATGCAGTATTTCACTATCGGGACATATAAAACACACCAGTACATGTCCTACCTTTCACATACACTGGACCCTGCCCATGGGGGTACCTTGGGCCTACCTGAGGGGTGATCCTACATGTAAGAAAAGGGAAGGTTAGGGCCTGACAAGTGGTTGCACTTGCCAGGTCGACATGGCAGGTTCAAACTGCACACAGACACTGTAGTGGCAGGTCTGAGATACTTTTACAGGGCTACTCATGTGGGTGGCACAATCAGTGCTGCAGGCCCACTAGTAGCATTTGATTTACAGGCCCTGGGATTACACAGTGCACTGTACTAGGGACTTACCAGTAAATAAAATATACCAATCAGGGATAACCAATTGCAATAACAATTTATACAGGGAGCACTTGCACTTTGACACTGATCAGCAGTGGCAAAGTTCCCAAAGCATCTAAGCCAGCAAAAACTAAGTCCAGCACAGCATCAAAAATACAGTAGGTAGAGGCAAAAAATCATGGAAAACCATGCCAAGGATGCCAAGTCTAACAACCACATTGGCAGATCCCCCCACATGACTCACAATCACCGTCTGTTAAAAAGAAAGGAAGTCTAACCTGCAATAACGCTCGCTTGAGCAGAAATATGCCTAATACACAGAGAAACACGCAGGGGTCAAGATGTCCGTCTGTTTGAAGCATGCAGTTATAGTGCGATTGCGTCCATGCTTAAAGTTGAAGTTCAACGTGCTGTGCAGAAGAATGCATAAAGTGCTGCATGCCACGCTGATCAAGGGGGAAAGAGCAGAGGAAGCGCATGTTGTGATGGGTGACCAGGAGGAACCATGAACATGTGTTGGCCTATCCGAAGGAATAATGAGTGAAATCGCCTGATCGTGAACCAAGCACCCAAAGGAGTGACAATTACAAGCAATGCACCAATAAAAAGGCAGCATTTCTGAAAGGCACAAAAAGAATGAAAGGTAATCAATGGGATTGGTTAAAGCCCATATTGTAGATACATCATGCCTCACAGAGCAGCGCATGCACGCGGACTCTAAGCTCGACTTAAAAAGGAGATATGATATGTTCTTAACCCTCATTTTTATTGCTGCTGGGCTAGAGGGAAAGGCAGGGGGCACAAGGAGGGAGGGAAGGGATGGGTATGGGGGTAAGATGGACAATGGAGGGGGTGGGAATAAAAAACACTTTGGAGGCACAGCTCTGCCAAGTATTATGCATCAGTGGTAAGACCAATGCAGTTTAGTGTGATAGTCCACGTCACGCACTAAAATGCTTAGACATGCATTTTTAGCACCTCCTAATACAGCAGCACTACGAGGTACAAGAAACTGCAAATAGGAGCAGGCCATTGCAAAAGCGCGAGCAGCAGGCTGCCTGCTGACAGTGCTGTGCATACTGTGCAGCCAGTGAGCCTGCATTATACGGGGCTGCCCTCAAGGCTGAGTTTCATCACTCACAATAAAGAACACAATTTGTCATCACACGCCGCAGTGCCAGACTCAGTCTGCAGTGCACAATAAAGCTGGGCCTCAGGTACTCAGCCACGAAACATGCCATGGATCAGGCTCTGACAATTACATCCTCTCTGGAGAGTGATAATCATCCTGAGACAGTGGTTAATTTGTAAAAAAAAATAAGTGCCAGGGCTCTCGTCAGGAGGCAGTTTGCACCAGCCCATTTTTTCTGTTAGTGCCGCCTAAAACAGAATATGGCTCAGGGTACCAGAAGCATAAGTGTATTTCAGTGTGCATTGTTTGTTGTGTCTTTTGTCCATCAATTGGGTTGAAACCTGTGATTGTAGGCCTCTGATGTGTTTGTGCATGTGCATTATGTGTTTATGACAACGTTATTTCACTTGTCCTTTGTCTTCAGTGTCACTCTGGGGAAATCACAGGTCCTTGAGGTGGTGTTCACATGTGTCCTTCACAGTCCACCATCATCCACCTTGCCCTAGCCCCTAATCCTTAGGTCCCATAGAAGTCTTAACATGCGGAAGGGGTGGCTGTGTCAGGATTTAGTCCATAAAAATGTCAGCTTCTTGTCCTCACAAGTCGTCGCCCATCCCTGCCTATTTCCCAAATAGAAGCAGCGGCCTTTGGAACCTGTCACTTCCAGAAAAACGGCACCATCTCCTGTGCCTGCTCTAGCTTTCACAAAAACGGCACCATCTCCTGTGGGTGCCTTCTCTCTCTTTCACAAAAATGGCATCATCTCTTTCCTATGAGTGCCTTCTCTCGCTTTTATAAAAAAACGGCGCCATCTCCTGTGGGTGCCTTCTCTCCCTTTCACAAAAATCGTGCTACTTGGCAGCATTGTGTCAGTACTGCATTGTGTTAATGTTTACCGTGGGCATTTTAACAACCCCCACTACATTGGCTCCAACCCCATCGGAAAATACAGTGTGTTTTGGCAATTGTGAATGGTTGCTGGAATTATTGCTGTCCCTGTTTGGAAAACACAATTTGACGTGTTTTGTGTACCTATGAAGCACATAAAACAGGGGCTACTGAACCAGCGGGAACCGCCGTCTATGGACAGGAAGGCTGCACATACCCAATCATTAATGCTGGTGGGTGGTGGCACTTCCCACACCGTGCAAATCACATGATTTACATACAGATTATCACACCTTTTTTTATCCCGCTTTGGCTTTATGTATTTCATTTATTTTGAGCAGTGTCAGCCAAGTAAAAGTAAAAGTAAAGTACATCAGAATCTTTAGAGTAGACAGTGGTTAAAATAAATTAAGCAAGGGCAAGGCCCTGCCCTTCCAGCAGCCTCGGAGCATTTGCACTGCACACAGTGACCCGCCCGACACCGGTGGCATGATTGCTGGGGCCTCTGAGGCTCTGACTCGGTTCAGGTGACCGTCACCATGCGCAAGTAAAAGCAGCATCGGCTTTTATTACTCACTGCGGTTACTCCTGGTGGCACTGCCTTATTAAGAGGCCCGCTGCTGCTTCAAAGTGCCCGCCTCCATGTCATGCTAACTGGTGCTGCCGTGTTGGTGACTCGTGCAGTGCGTGTGTGCCAGGGTGGGGTCCATCGTCCCTGGAATAAAATTAAGGTTACACATTGCATGCTGCCGCAGCCCCCTACCACCATAGAACCAAATACAGCCCAATCAGTGGCCCGCCCACCAGCAACACTGAAATCAAATTGATTCGCAATCGCATCATGGAGATGGATTGATTATCACCGGGCTCGATCTCTCAGCATTGCACCCCTGCACAGCAACACTCCTCTTCACTGAGGGACTCTGGAGACTGTAAGAGTGTGAAGTGACCAACACTGCAGTAAGGCAATTATATTTAATTTACTTCTTTGACACATGACATGCAAACTGCAGTGCAGTCTTGTCTTTGATGTAAGTTGGCAGTGTAGACCCAGCCCTGATAAAAAGGTGCCGGTGCTAAGCACTGGAAAGCACCAGCACAAATTAAGCCCTGCCCTGAGACCACCGAGCAGTGCACCACCCCTTGCCCAGGCTGAGACTGAGTGATGATCCATCCAGGTGGCTGCGACTTGTCCTGTTGTATTTTGAAAACTGGCACCACCTGCACATCACCGTTAGTGACATTTAACTCAAGTCCACAAACAAGTCAGTGATTAGATGATGATTGGCAAGTGACCTGGCAACTGGCGGGCAAAACTATGTTTTTGTGTTGCAGCACAGCATATGCTCCCCCACAAGTATAGAGTGAGTAGGGGTGCCTGCACCTCTCAGATCACGCAGTGCTACAGATCCTCGGCCTAATTTGGCAGTGCTGTGCTTGTACTACCTTATGCGATAGTGTGTCGGCACACTGACAGACTGGTACCAGAATGCTTTTTAAAAATCCTCCTGCAGGCCCAGAGAAAGGCATCGCTGCCAGTCGGTAGGGCCTACGGGGCCCACCTGCCGGCACGAGAAGAACAACAAGTGACTTGTGTCACACATGCTGCTCTGGACAAGCATTCAAAAGAGGGAGGGCACAGGATGGCATTCTGCTTGTGACCAGTCATGGCAATGACGCGCCACGCTGTCATGGTTTAAAAAGCTGTTGCTGCTGCAAAGTGTGGTAAACTTTCAATGACCAGGGACTTTGTCACCATGTACGCCCATGAAAGAGAGCCCAAGGTCTCCATCTGCTCTTACTACAAATCATCACCAGCAGCACTGAGCAGTAGAGCATGACAGCAGACAAGGGAGAAACAACTCTGCACTAGTTGAATGTCAAAAGGCAGCCAGTATGAGTCCACACACCGCTATAGCATGAGCGTCAGTCCGCAGAGGGACAGCAGAGAAAGTAGGTAAGTTGCAGGCAGGGCAACTATTAAGAGCAAGACAAGGTGATCTGTCTGTCACTGTGATGTTTGGGGTGATCATGCTTGTATGTCATATTGTGGTTCTCTAAAACAATGAGAAAAGGAGATTTCAAATCCAATTTCTAAGTTGTGATAAAAGATGTGTTTATGTAGCCAAGTTACATCATGGCCAGGCAATTCTACACTTTTCGGAGACAGTAATGCCATAATTTGTCCATGGTGCTGCAAGAATGAGAGCAACCCTGGTAAGGAGTAACCGGTCCAGGAGTTTCTCATGTTTTTATAGTAGAGGGTGGTTGTGATAGTGACCTTCCATTTGAGGTACTTAGCAGCTGTTTCAAGATTGTTTTAGAGCTCTTCACTGCTCAAAATCTCATATTTAGTTGTTGAATGTTACTCATAAATACACTTAAACCATGGAAATTTCACAAATAAGCAGCACATAAGCTGCTTTGGAGGCAATATGGGTGGGTGGGTGAATTAGGGGGCAACATGTACAATGGTTGGTGGAAGGGAGGTGCTCACAGCAAGCACATGGATAAAGCATGGTGGGTGCATGCAAACACTGGCAATAACACAGACAACAACAGGAGGGAGGGTGGCTAAGGTACGGAACAATACAGGCAACAACCAAGGAGGGTGAGTGGAGAAAGCAACAACACAAGAAAAACAGAAGGAGCGAGGGAGGAGGGGGGTGGGTTTGCAAGCAACAACACAGCAATGGAAGAAGTTAGTATAGGTGGAAGCAAGCAACAACACAGGCAGCAACTGAATGAGAGTAGGTGTTGAAAGCAACTACACAGGAAAAAACAGAAGAAAGGAGAGTTGGTGGGGGAAAGCAACAATAAGTGGTGCAACAGCGGAAGTAGGGAGGGTGGGTGGAAGCAAGCAACATCATAGGCAACAATGAAATGAGGATGGAGTTTGGATGTTGCAAGCAACAAGTACAACAATGGAAGCATGGTGGAAAGGTAGAAGCAAGCAATAACGCAGACAACAATAGAATGAGGGAGTGTGGGGGCAGTCAAGCAACAACACTGGTAACATTAGAAGGAAGAAAGGAGGATGGGTGGAGGAAGTAACAACGGAAAGAGGGACGTTGGGTGTTGCAAGCAAAAACACAGGCAAGAACAACAGGAAGTGGATTGGTGGGGCAAGCAACAACATGGACAAATGGACAGAGGGAGTGTGGGTACGCAACATGGATGATGGAGGGGCCCTGAAGGGGAGAAGTACAGGAGGGAGCTAGTTGAACAATATGTACTCTGGTATAGTGCTTACAGGCAAAGAAAGTAATGCTTAAAAAACATTAGCAGGGGAAGGATACAAGTAATGTATCCACGCTCAAGTGGAGGGACAAACACACAAAAAATAAGGAAGCCTTCGGCATCTTACCGGTAAAAAGCAAACAAATGAGAGTGACAATGAAGCCATAAAACGGTAAGCAATGAGCGGGCTCTAAGCCCACTCTCAGAAAACAAACAATCTCAAATTCACTGCGCATTTCTGCCTAGGCAAGACCAACAAAGTAAATGCATGCAATTCTGTAGGTTGTCTTTGGGATATAAACCTAAAACAGCAAGTATGTGAATAAATCATTAAAAAGTGCCTAATTTTTCAATATTTATTAAAGGAAACAAAGGCATTATTGTTACCAATGAGGACTGAGCATTTTTCACAAATTTGTTTTCACCTATCAGTCTTGCCTGTTCCAAAATAGTAAACGTAAGCAAACAATATTTTTTTTCTAGTGTAAAACGATTATCAAGTAGCTGTATGTCATGTGAGACAGCAGTTTTCACTTCTTAATTTACACCATGTTGTATTCTGGGACTGGAAAAGTTTCTCTTTTAAGACTGATAGTACAGCTCAAAAATGATAGCACGCAAAGTACTGATATGGCTAAATGAGAAGGACACTGAATATGCTGTGTGGGCATCAACAGTGCAATAGTCAACAATTTGAAGAGAATCAGTACTTCCCGCCACCTGCAGTGCAAGCCTTAGTCAAACACAGAATAGCTACAGTCAGGTACAATAGTACACCTCTGTATTGGTACATGCACCGATGTACTAGATGACTTCTTAAAGAGCCAAGAGAAGTGCACACAAATTTGAGGGAAAAGTTTTCAAATAAAAATAAATTCAATTAGAAAAAAATCCTTAGTCTACATCTTTTGTTGGACTTTGGTGTTGGATGCATTGTCTATTTGGTTTGCTTATGGTGTTGTGTTAGTTAATGGCAGCAAGTCTGGTTTGCCACTGGTTATAGCACACACTTGCCTTGCACTATAGCATTGTGTATTTGACATTTTGCAAAAATTCAAAATTTGTAGGTAACATGACATAGCCATATTAGCTAAGTGAACAGTGTACCCAAAAATAATGTTCCATACTGCCTAAATATGTTAGCCCTACGTACCAAGTGTTAATACTTTCCAGTATAGAATTTGACATGATCTTCACTTGTTGGCTAAGTGAGCACAGTATTTCTTTGTCACATCACACCCTTCCTAGTCATTTCCACTCTTTTTTTTATAAGAAAACCAAATATTACGGATTATACATTGCTATAGTATCTCATATCCCCTTCTATTCAAGGGTTACCTTTTAGCCATTGACCATTTGAAATGTCCTTTTATTTGGCAGGGGATTACAGCAGGTCTAGCTGCATTTGAAATTTGTAATGCACCCTCACATTTAGTTCTTGTGGAAGATATATGTATCTGTATGCTGCTATAATATTTTTTATCGCCTACGTTTAAAGAGTTAACACTTACCTTGATAAGATTTGAAACAGTTTTATGTTGGCCTGGTGACTACAGTATTTTTCCCCCAAGTCACACTCTTCTTTGTGTTTTCCAACATCTTCTTCTACTGGGAAGCCAAATATTATGGCTCATTTATTGCTATATCTTGTATCCCATACATTTCAAGGATTACCTTTTAGCTATTTACCAGCTGAAATGGCTTTTTATTCAATAGGAGATTACAGTATCTCTTAGAACTTTTGATACCATTCCACAAGCTTTCACTTCTGGTTCCATTAGGGGATACCAATTATAATGACCCATAAGGGCTATAATATTTGGTATCCAATGTTCCTTGGGTTAAAACGTACCAGGATACAATTTGACATGGTCTTATAATGGTGTGGAAAACACAGTGCTTTTCTGACACATTGCACCCTTGTTTATGTTTTCCACTCTCTCTTTCAATGGGGATACTAAATATTATGGAACATACAGTTATGTAATACCTCCTATCCCCTACTTTTTAAGGTTGACCTTTTGACCACTGACAAGTTAAAATTGCCTTTTATTTGACAGCAGATTACAGTATCTTTAAACACTTTTAATTCCATTCCACAAGCTTTAACATCTGGTTCCTTTGTGGGATAACACATATAATGGCCAATACGGGCTAAAAATATTTGCTATTCCATATGTTATTAGAGTTAAAGCTTACCAGGACACTATTTGACATGTCCTTGGTGAACAGAGTGTTTTTCTGCCATATCGCAGCATTTTCTTGTGTATTCCAGGGTCTCTTTCTATGTGGCTGCCAAATATTATGGCTCATTCTTTGCTATAACATGTGGTATCTCCTATTTTTCACTGTTTACCTTTTAACAGTTGACATGTTGAAATTATCTTTTATTTGACACCAAATTACAGTATCTTTTAGTACTTTAGAATGTATTTCACAAGCTTTCACATCAAGTTACTTTTGGGGATACCAAATATAATGGTTCATACAGACTATAATATTTAGTATCACCTTGGATTTTAGGGTTAAAAGATACCAGGATTCAATTTGCCATGGTCTTCTGTTGAATGGGTGAGCACAGTGTTTCTATGCCAAATAGCACCCTCCCTTTTGCTTTCCAACATTGTTTACTATGGGGATACCAAATATTATGGCTCCCACATTGCTCTAATATCTTATAACCCCTACATTTCATGGGCTACCATTCAGCTATTGACCAGTTGATGTTGACATTTATTTGATAGCAGACTACGGTAGCTTTTCACATTTTATACATCATTCCACAACATTTTACATCCGGTTCCTTTAGGGGATACCATATATAATGGGCTATACCGGATATAATATTTGGTATCCCCTGTGTTTCTCGGTTTAGAACTTACCAGGATTTAATTAGACATGGTCTGGTGTTGGATGGGTCAGCACAGTATTTCTATGCCAAATAGCACCCTTCCTTTTGCTTTCCAACATCGGTTACTAAGGGGATACCAAATATTATGGCTCACACTTTGTTGTAGTATCTCGTTTCCCCTACATTTCATAGGCTACCATTTCAGCCATTGACCAGTTGAGGTAGAAATTTATTTGATATCATACTACAGTATCTTTTCACATTTTATACATCATTGCACAACATTTTACATCCGTTTTCTTTAGGGGATACCATATATAATGGGCTATGCCATCTACAATATTTGGTATCCCCTGTGTTTCTCGGGTTAGAACTTATCAGGATTCAATTTGACATTGTCTTATGTTGGATGGGTGAGCACAATATTTCTATGCCAAATAGCACCCTTCCTTTTGCTTTCCAACATAATTTATTATGGGGATACCAAATATTATGGCTCACGTATTGCTGTAATATCTTGTATCCCCTACTTTTCATGGGCTACCAATTGGAGATTCACCAGTTGAAGTTGCATTTTATTTGTTAGCAGACTACATTAGCTTTTCAAATTTTTTACATCATTCCATAAGATTTTACAACCGGTTCCCTTAGGGGATACCAAATACAATGGCCTTTACCGCCTATAATATTTGGTATCCCCTGTGTTTCTCGGGTCAGAACTTGTCAGGATTCAATTTGATATGGTCTTATGTTGGATGGTTGAGCACAGTATTTCTATGCTAAATAGCACCCTTCCTTTTGATTTTCAACATCGGTTACTATGGGGATACCAAATATTGAGGCTCACACATTGCTGTACTATCTAGTATCCCCTACATTTCATGGGCTACCAATCAGCCATTGACCAGTTGAAGTTGCCTTTTATTTGTCAGCAGACTACAGTATCTTTTCACATTTTATACATCATTCTACAACATTTTACATCCGGTTCCTTTAGGGGATACCGTATATAATGGGCTATACCATCTGTAATATTTGGTATCCCCTGTGTTTCTCGGGTTACAACTTACCAGGAATCAATTTGACATGGTCTTATGTTGGATGGGTGAGCACAATATTTCTATGCCAAATAACATCCTTCCTTTTGCTTTACAACATCGTTTATTATGGGGATACCAGATATTATGGCTCACGTATTGCTGTAATATCTTGTTTCCCCTAAGTTTCATGGGCTACCCTTGAGACATTCACGAGTTGAAGTTGCCTTTTATTTGTTAGCAGACTACAGTATCTTTTCACATTTTATACATCATTCCACAAAATTTTACATCCGGTTCCTTTAAGGCTGTGGTACTCATAGTACGGCCTACGGGCCGCCAGCTGCCCGGCAGGCCTTCATTGGCTGCCCACCGCCCTTGCCCTTGCGGTTTTTACTTTTCCAGTGAGGCTAGCAGTAAACACAGAAGATGACCGCAGGAGCATACGTAGTGAATACGTATTAAATAGGCATTCACTACATATGCTCCTGCGGCCATCTTCTGTGTTTACTGCCAACCTCTGTGGCACCGTCTGAAAGCTTCCCAAAAGGCGCTTTAAAAGTCAGCTGTAAGCGCTTTCACAGCTGACTTTTAGAGGGCCTTTTGGGAAGCTTCCTGTTTTGACAGAGGCAGATAGAGGCAGAGGCAGATAGAGGCAGAGGCAGATAGAGGCAGAGGCAGATAGAGGCAGAGACTGATGGAGACAGGGAAAGATAGAGACAGATAGAGACAGAGATACAGACAGATAGAGGCAGAGACAGATAGAGGCAGAGACAGATAGAGGCAGAGACAGATAGAGACAGGGAAAGATAGAGACAGATAGAGACAGATAGAGACAGAGACAGATAGAGAGAGACAGAGAGAGACAGAGAGAGACAGAGAGAGACAGAGAGACAGATAGAGACAGACAGAGACAGATAGAGACAGAGAGATAGAGACAGAGACAGACAGAGATAACAGATAGAGACAGACAGAGACGGAGACAGATAGAGACAGAGATAGATACAGAGACAGAGATAGAGACAGGGACAGACAGATAGAGACAGAGACAGATAGAGACAGAGACAAATAGAGACAGAAACAGATAGAGATAGAGACAGATAGAGATAGAGACAGAGAGAGACAGACAGACAGACAGTCAGATAGAGGCAGACAGAGACAGATAGAGACAGACAGAGACAGATAGAGAACAAGACAGATAGAGACAGAAAGAGACAGAGATAGATAGAGACAGAGACAGATAGATACAGAGATAGAGACAGAGGGAGACAGAGAGAGACAGGGACAGACAGAAACAGATTGAGACAGATGGAGGCAAATACAGATAGCGACAGATAGAAACATAGATAGAGACAGAGATAGAGACAGAGAGAGACAGGGACAGACAGAGACAGAGAGAGACAGATGGAACCAAATACAGATAAAGACAGACAGATAGAGACAGAGACAGAGATAGACAGAGACAGAGATAGAGACAGAGACAGTTGGAGACAGAGACAGACAGAGAGAGAGAGAGAGAGAGAGCGAGAGATAGAGAGATATAGATAGATAGAGAGAGAGAGATAGAGAGAGCGATAGAGCTAGAAAGAGAGAGTTAGATAGAGATGGAGAGAGAGAGAGCGAGAGAGATAGATGGAGAGAGAGATAGATGGAGAGAGAGATAGATAGAGAGAGAGATAGATAGAGAGATAGAGAGAGAGAGAGAGAGAGAGAGAGATAGATAGATAGATGTGTGTATGCTGGGTCTGGTGGCTAAGTGGACTAATGTGTCCGCTGCAGGGGCCTGTGTTCAACCTCATGGTCACAGTTTTTTTGCTCTAGCCCCGCCCCTCACTGACCCCGCCCCCACCGGTGTGGCCCTCGGCCAAAAACCACACTGTAAATTTTCCCCCTGAGAGAAAGTTTGTGAGTACCCATGCTTTAGGGGATACCATATATAATGGGCCATACCATCTATAATATTTGGTATCCCCTGTGTTTCTTGGGTTAGATCTTATCAGGATTCAATTTGACATTGTCTTATGTTGGATGAGTGAGCACAATATTTCTATACCAAATAGCACCCTTCCTTCTGCTTTCCAACATCGTTTATTATGGGGATACCAAATATTATGGCTCATGCATTGCTGTAATATCTAATATCCTCTACATTTCATGGGCTACCCTTTAGACATTCACCAGTTGAAGTTGCATTTTATTTGTTAGCAGACTACATTAGCTTTTCACATTTTTTGCATCATTCCACCAGATTTTACAACTGGTTCCCTTAGGGGATACAAAATACAATGGCGTTTAACGCCTATAATATTTAGTATCCCCTGTGTTTCTCAGGTTAGAACTTACCAGGATTCAATTTGACATGGTCTTATGTTGGATGGATGTGCACAGTATTTCTATGCCAAAAGCACCCTTCCTTTTGCTTTCTAACATTGGTTACTATTGGGATACCAAATATTATGGCTCACACATTGCTGTAATATATCGTATACCCTATATTTCATGGGCTACTACTCAGCCATTGACCAGATGAGGTTGACATTTATTTGATGGTAAATAGAACAAGCGGTTCTGTCGGGTTTAAACAATTGCTTAGATTGATAGCACATATAAAGAAACAAGCGAACACACCAACAAACAAAATAGAATCAATCATATATTGAAAAGGGTATTGAATTCCCCTGGCTGTCACAAATACAAATTAAATTGCAACAAAACAATAAGTGACTGTGGTGCAAACGTGACATATAGGGGCCGATTCCGATCTCGGTCGGAGGCGCACCCAATACTATTCGGTCGGGAAAAAAGCCATGCGAAAGCCAGTTTCCCGACCGATCCGTACAGCACACCGAACGAGCAAGTACGATGCGCACAACAGCAAAAATTCCGGCCGAGCCGTACTCACCCAAACCAGGTCCTGTTCTCCGACCGAGGCGAATCCGGAAACGCCGAATCGAGTCGCACGGAAGGGAAAATGCAGCCCCGTCCGGCCGAACAAGTACGATGCGCTTTCCGTGCGCGCCGAACCCGTCGCTACGCACGGCACGTCAAAGCATCCGGGAGAGGCGCACATAAGCTCCGAATCGCGCCACAACACGATCCACGGCTACGAGACGAACACAGCACAGACGAGGACGACGCGAAGCGACGAGGACGAAGCGAAGCGACGAGGACGAAGCCAAGCGACGAGGACGACGCGAAGCAACGAGAAGGACGAACGACACGAACCAACCATGAATCCCTTCGTCCCGATCATACCAATATTCTACATCTACTACCGGAACAGGCACGGACGCGTACGGCGCAGAAGGTAAGTCAGACACCAACCACAAAACACATACAACACGTACACGACACATCACACACATACACTGGGAATCTGAATATACTTACACCAGCAGCACCATAGGGGCGGGATGCCCATCACCAATGCCACATATGCACACAGGGGCCTGAATGCGCGCCACCACCCCAACCCAGGGGGGCTGGATGCCAACCACCACAACCACCCTTAGCCAGGGGGTGCCAGATGCCCACCACCACTACCACCCTTAGCCAGGGGGGCTGGATGCCTACCACTACTACCACCCTCACCCAGGGCGGGCTGGATGCCTATCACCACCCTTAGCCAGGGGGCTGGATGCCTACCACTACTACCACCCCCACCCAGGGGGCAGGATGCCTACCACTACTACCACCCTCACCCAGGGGGGCAGGATGCCCACCACTACTACCACCCTCACCCAGGGGGCAGGATGCCCACCACTACTACCACCCTCACCCAGGGGGGCAGGATGCCCACCACTACTACCACCCTTAGCCAGGGGGCAGGATGCCCACCACTGACTACCACCCTCACCCAGGGGGCAGGATGCCCACCACTACTACCACCCTTAGCCAGGGGGCTGGATGCCTACCACTACTACCACCCTTAGCCAGGGGGGCTGGATGCCTACCACCACCCTTAGCCAGGGGGGCTGGATGCCTACCACTATTACCACCCTTACACAGGGGGCAGGATGCCTACCACTACTACCACCCTCACCCAGGGGGCAGGATGCCCACCACTACTACCACCCTCACCCAGGGGGCAGGATGCCCACCACTACTACCACCCTTAGCCAGGGGGGCAGGATGCCCACCACTACTACCACCCTTAGCCAGGGGAGCAGGATGCCCACCACTACTACCACCCTCACCCAGGGGGCAGGATGCCCACCACTACTACCACCCTCACCCAGGGGGGCAGGATGCCCACCACTACTACCACCCTTAGCCAGGGGGGTGCCAGATGCCCACCACCACTACCACCCTTAGCCAGGGGGGGCTGGATGCCTACCACTCCTACCACCCTCACCCAGGGCGGGCTGGATGCCTATCACCACCCTTAGCCAGAGGGGGCTGGATGCCTACCACTACTACCACCCTTACACAGGGGGGCAGGATGCCTACCACTACTACCACCCTCACCCAGGGGGGCAGGATGCCCACCACTACTACCACCCTCACCCAGGGGGGCAGGATGCCCACCACTACTACCACCCTTAGCCAGGGGGCAGGATGCCCACCACTACTACCACCCTTAGCCAGGGGAGCAGGATGCCCACCACTACTACCACCCTCACCCAGGGGGGCAGGATGCCCACCACTACTACCACCCTCACCCAGGGGGGCAGGATGCCCACCACTACTACCACCCTTAGCCAGGGGAGCAGGATGCCCACCACTACTACCACCCTCACCCAGGGGGGCTGGATGCCTATCACCACCCTTAGCCAGGGGGGCTGGATGCCTACCACTACTACCACCCCCACCCAGGGGGCAGGATGCCCACCACTACTACCACCCTTAGCCAGGGGAGCAGGATGCCCACCACTACTACCACCCTCACCCAGGGGGGCAGGATGCCCACCACTACTACCACCCTCACCCGGGGGCAGGATGCCCACCACTACTACCACCCTTAGCCAGGGGAGCAGGATGCCCACCACTACTACCACCCTCACCCAGGGGGCTGGATGCCTACCACTACTACCACCCCCACCCAGGGGGCAGGATGCCTACCACTACTACCACCCTCACCCAGGGGGGCAGGATGCCCACCACTACTACCACCCTCACCCAGGGGGGCAGGATGCCCACCACTACTACCACCCTCACCCAGGGGGCAGGATGCCCACCACTACTACCACCCTTAGCCAGGGGGCAGGATGCCCACCACTACTACCACCCTCACCCAGGGGGCAGGATGCCCACCACTACTACCACCCTCACCCAGGGGGGCAGGATGCCCACCACTACTACCACCCTCACCCAGGGGGGCAGGATGCCTACCACTACTACCACCCTTACACAGGGGGGCAGGATGCCTACCACTACTACCACCCTTAGCCAGGGGGCTGGATGCCTACCACCACCCTTAGCCAGGGGGCAGGATGCCCACCACTACTACCACCCTCACCCAGGGGGGCAGGATGCCCACCACTACTACCACCCTCACCCAGGGGGGCAGGATGCCCACCACTACTACCACCCTTAGCCAGGGGGCTGGATGCCTACCACTACTACCACCGCCACTCATAGGATGGACAATGCATGACACAACAAGCACACCACAACCTAGGGAATGCAAGATTAAGACATCCCCCCACCACCATGACAAGCGTGTGAGCAGGCTGTGTCAAATGCCTACAACACCGAACATGACATTGAACATATAATGTGACCCCCTAGCACATGTGCCACACATATATGTGTGTGGCACCCACAATGCAAGCAGCCCATGACCATTGTGGCAATGGGGCCTAAACCCCCATCATCACAGTGACCAAAAGGCAAGTGTGGGGTCCATAGCTGAAGCACATTTTGACCATTGTGGCAATGGGGTCTAAACCCCCATCATCACAGTGACCAAAAGGCAAGTGTGGGGTCCATAGCTGAAGCACATTTTGACCATTGTGGCAATGGGGCCTAAACCCCCATCATCACAGTGACCAAAAGGCAAGTGTGGGGTCCATAGCTGAAGCACATTTTGACCATTGTGGCAATGGGGTCTAAACCCCCATCATCACAGTGACCAAAAGGCAAGTGTGGGGTCCATAGCTGAAGCACATTTTGACCATTGTGGCAATGGGGCCTAAACCCCCATCATCACAGTGACCAAAAGGCAAGTGTGGGGTCCATAGCTGAAGCACATTTTGACCATTGTGGCAATGGGGTCTAAACCCCCATCATCACAGTGACCAAAAGGCAAGTGTGGGGTCCATAGCTGAAGCACATTTTGACCATTGTGGCAATGGGGCCTAAACCCCCATCATCACAGTGACCAAAAGGCAAGTGTGGGGTCCATAGCTGAAGCACATTTTGACCATTGTGGCAATGGGGTCTAAACCCCCATCATCACAGTGACCAAAAGGCAAGTGTGGGGTCCATAGCTGAAGCACATTTTGACCATTGTGGCAATGGGGCCTAAACCCCCATCATCACAGTGACCAAAAGGCAAGTGTGGGGTCCATAGCTGAAGCACATTTTGACCATTGTGGCAATGGGGTCTAAACCCCCATCATCACAGTGACCAAAAGGCAAGTGTGGGGTCCATAGCTGAAGCACATTTTGACCATTGTGGCAATGGGGCCTAAACCCCCATCATCACAGTGACCAAAAGGCAAGTGTGGGGTCCATAGCTGAAGCACATTTTGACCATTGTGGCAATGGGGTCTACACCCTCATCATCACAGTGACCAAAAGGTAATTGTTGACAAAGAAAGAGCTGCAACTGCCAAACTGCATGGATCATTCCTGGTCACAGAACCAAAAACTCATCTGTGGCAAAGTAGTGTATGTGTCCCATTGCAACATAAATTGGGGGAGCCAAATACTGCAGTGCAAATGAAACATTCCTTTGGCCATGTGCAGACAAACAACACCCATGGGGGCTGAGACCGTCAACAGTCATCAATGACACAATGACAGAAGTGACCATCAGAATGCAGAACCACATATTTGCACCAATGGGCACACAAATGCAGATACCCTGTGGAGACAGCAGATGTGAGGTGAACAGATACCATACCATGGCAGCAATGGGACACACAAACCATGATCACTGTGCTGACCGATGACCTAGGAGTCCCAGGGACAGCAGGGGAAACACACCAAACAACATACAGCCAATGGCACACCCAAGATATGCCAATGCAGTGGTGCAGATGCACAAACACAAACAGGCAGACCAACACTGTCATCATACACAGCAGGTGAGGGGTGGGGTGCCAGTGTCCCCAGGCAACAACACAACACATGAGGAGAGCTGAATACCAATCATACAGATGTGCATACACTGCCACACTAAGGTAACTCATGGATCCAAATCCCCTATGTGGGCAAGCAGGCATTGACAGGTGAGAGGGAGCACAAAACACACATGTCACACAGGCACGTAGGAACAACAACTGACACAGCAAGTCACAGACACACCACAGCACCACCCCCAGGGCCCCCACAATGTGGTGACCCTGGGCTGAAGAAAAATACCACTGTGATGACAAAGCTAAATGTCGTTCACACTGTGAACCACAGTCAGGTGTCCTGAGCAACTAACTACCATCACACCTACACAAGCACAAATCAATCAGCATGGCCAGTAAGCCAAGGCCAACATGGAGGCAGGGGACTAGCCGGGCAACAACTCTCATCTGCACACACTCAAGACCACACCCCTCGACCTCCAACAATGTGCAGCAGTGAAGTACACATGCACTGGTGACATTGCACATGCACCCATTACTATTCCAGGGTGGTGGGTGGGAACCAAGGTGTAGAAACACATCACACATGGACACTCAACAAGACTCCTGAATGTCTGACACACTGCACACTACGCTGTACATGGACATGACGGCAATACCACACCGACCAATGGGATCCCAGCCACAGTCACACACCAATGAAGAAGCCAAGGTCACCCACAAAGAACACACATAGACAACAACCAACATTGCAGCCCGGACCCTAAGGAGTGCCAGCAGTCACACACACAACGTGTCACAATCACTGAAAGATAACACAAACTGGAAATCACATGACAGGGGCAAACAACAAGTGCCAAAGGGAAACCTGACTGTGACCCATCTGCGTCTGCACACAAACTCTGCCCTGACAGCAAACACACCTATGGGTGACACCCTGATGACCAGTAATGTGCCATGCACCCACATCACAGAGAACACAGGGAGAAGACTTTGGGGAACATAGCTCAAGTCAGCAAGCATCACAAACAGGTACAACACTAGGGATCACAGCATGCGCAGATGAATGGAAGTGAACACACAGACATGCACATACAACACACACCTTGGGCGCAGGCAATGTCACACGTGTACACACTGCCATGAGGGGACTCCACTCCTGTGTGAGGAAAGCTGTGCCATATGTTGCCTCAGTAGGGCCCCATCATGTCAGCTGAGCACTTGGTCACACAATCAACAATTAGCACCAAATGAGGGCTCCCATCACATCAGCCTGGTCATGGATGTGCCAACGGAATCATCAGCACAGATCCAACACACTTGTATAGCAATGTTGCACTGACTACACGGATGAGTCCCTCCCCATTGATGCCCAAACCTGCATGTCCACTGGAGATGGCAACACGGTCAGGGAAGTAGACAAATGCAACGATGGCAGGCACAACAGATGTGCAGGGGTGGAAGCCACAGATATGAAATTGCCAATGTAAGTAGGAAACCCATTGCCAAATACTGAACACATGACACCCTCAGATGCTGCTATTGATGACATGGATACACCACATGA